>ML829823.1:29661-41025 GCA_009831015.1 Picea engelmannii | reverse complement strand
TATAGATAATAGTTTAATTAGATTTATATTAGATTGTTTAATTTCAGTAATATATATTAGATTGTTTAATTTCAGTAATATATATATTAGATTGTTTAATTTCAGTAGTTTGTATTTCTTTTTCATTAAATACAAAAATCAAAAAAGAGATCCATGGCTGTCTAAAGGTAGCAAACACATGAGTTTTGCAGGTTTTAATCAAATCTGTAGGTTGTCCATAGTGTACATTTGTGAATAAGGAATATTATAGTTGATAATTAGATAGTTGATTTGAGTTATTATAATCATAATTAGTATCTTGTATATATAATAGTTAGTAGTATATAGTTAGATTAGTGTAGTTAATTTAGTTTGTTTTATTAGTTTCTAGTTTCCTTTATTTTAATTAGTTTCTTGTATTTAATTATAGTTTAGTTTGTTTTAGGCACCTCTAGTTAGATTTCTTCGCTCAGATCATTTCTCTCTGGTTTTCATAGTAGACCTTAGAGCGGCCAACGGAGCCGTTAAACTCGTCAGGGTGGTCCATTCCAAACGGCTTGGGTTATTTAGGCAACCTCGGACCGGTTCCACTCTCCCAGTTGACGGACGATCAATTTCGCCCGTCAACATCGCTCTAGTTCCCAGCTTGAAAACAACTCTCAACAATCTCTCCTCTGTTGCTTCTTCTCCTACAAATTCCTCTTCTTCTAGATTTTAACTTTCAACATCACTAACTTCGCCGGTCTCTAGTGATCTCATTTACATTACTTCCATGGAATATAACCTTGCACGAAGTTGTCACATTTCTTCCTCCATCACTGTGTTGTCTATAGGTCTCTCCCTTCATCTCCTCGGTGGCATGGCTTCCAATATATATTCTCACAGATCTTATTACTGCTCTGATACCACCTGATGCAAACATAAAACCCATGGGCTAGTGCTGCGACCTCTCGGTATAGTATCATTTCTCACAGGAGTCGAATTATCTCTTGGGATCCCACACACCCCTATTTTTACATCCAACCACATGTTCTTACTATGCTGGCGTGAAATTTCCTTATCTCGAGGGTTCTATTTCTCCAGAAGATCTGGATACATGTGACCACAACTTAGGACCAAGCGCTTATCAAAAGGGATGCTCAGTGCTCAGGGACTCCGGAACACTGGATTCCCTCTGTTCCAAACTCAACAACAAACGTCTCATGAATAGTCGAACCACCAAAATCCCAAAGAGTTCATGGATCAAAGGTCCACACTCCTCCTTTGATCAACGGTCTATGTTTACTCTGGGCTCCGATATATTTACCCAATATGACAATCCACTCCAATTCACCAGAGTTTCTATTGGTCAAATCTGATCATAAAGTGACTTGACCTATAGGCATAGGTATTACCCTATCCTTCCACTTTTCCAATGTCAAAGTTAAGACTTTGATCAGACAACATATGGGAATCTGTGTCCCTTGCATGATCTATGACTTATAATGACTTTGGGGCTCTTGGCTTTGGGATTTTCTACACCTCACAAAAACAACGAAAATCACCTAGAATGTCAAATCTCGAATAACTCGGGGATCTATGACTCACACTTTCTCATTAATATATGGATGGGATTAAATCTGGGATTCATAGCTTCAGGGCTCCGTGCCTCTTGAAAACAACTAACTGTCCCAGACTTATGAAGTAGTGAAGTCCAAAGGAATCATGACTTAACGACCATGCTCCTCAAATAAAGGGTTTCTTCGCTTTATTGAGTTCCTACATGGAACCTTACACTCGCTATTTCTCCTGAGATTTGTCCACTTTGATGAAGTGAAACTTGATGCACACTTGTGTGTCTCTCCTAAGATTTTGACCCTTAAAAATTTATGGGTCGATGCACTCCTTGCACTAACTATCCTAAGCTTGGGACTTTGAAAAGTCACCTTCACACTCCTTCCACTTTCTCTATGAAGAATTTCATTGTCTCTCCTGAGATTCTAAACCTGTAAAAGGGTGGCCTTCACACACATTGTGTTGGAATTGTGCACTCCTTGCATGAAGATTAGCATAAGAGAAACAATTGAAACTTATACAAAATCATAAATTCATTCAGTAAACAGACATCATCCTCACACATAGATGCATAAATACAATAACACAGTATCTATTAAATTCCAAAAAGAACAAAAATAGATTTTACAGTCTCTCATAGGAAATTTGAGAGTATTCTTCTTCATTCCATCAACAAATTCTAACCAAACTTTCAAGAACCTCTTTTCAGCATAGATTACATTGATTTATACATGAATTGGCTTCTTGAGCCTTCCCTCTAGGTTGATCTAGTGCTTTCACATCTTATTAAATACATTCCTATCAGTAAGATTATTATAGTAAATACTCATTTAAAATTTAGATATGAGTCGATGCTCAAAATATGTACTATCCTACAGACATTTAAAGGTAATTACAAAATTCTAGAGTACATACAATGACTCTAGTATTTAGATCTCATGGGATCTTTAATTACAAATGTCTCAAAATTTATATGATGTGCCTCCTTGGAATACAAAATGGTTAATGCACATTGTTCTGTATGCTGACTCATATTCCACCATGCCTCATTAAATGGTGAAGATGATGCTCCTGCATCACTTTGACCCTATTTTTTACACTATTGATTTTTACTAAAGGGAAATGTTAAAAGGCTTAATGATTTTTAATTTCATATTCTACTTGATACTATTTCATGCTAAATATGTAAACATGGGGATCAAACTCAACTATCATTATTAGTGGAGTGAATATAAGATGTACTTGTCAAATACTACTATGAACCAAATGTTTAAAATATCATAAGAAAGCAGAAGTTCACACCATGTACACTAACGTGAGCATGAAGCACAACTCCAATATATATATAAGAGAAACACGTTACACAATAGATCCTTAAATAATAGGAGAACCTCCTCCAAATACCCCAATAAACTCATACATACCAATCACCATTTATACTAATTTTAAGTTAACATACCTTTTAACAAAATAACAAAACCCTTTTCTTTAGATACAAAATAATAAATTCAAGACTAAAAAAAGACACTCTTTAAAAAAATTCCCAATCATATCAAGAAGTAATTTAATTAACTGCTTATCAGATCAAGAAGTAATTAATTGCTTATATTGAAAGAAATGTTCTTCCTGACTTATTTTAAAACCTAAGGAACATAGACATAATATTAATTTTTAACCTATTGTTCAAGATCAACTATTAAACACTTATACATTGTCTGTCACTGAACTAAAAAGGTTTGAATTTCCATCCATTTGGTGAATCCTTATTGAGTTTAACATAAGGTAAAAAAGCAAAGGATACTTTCCATGAAGTTAGAAAATTGATACTTTCCATGAAGTTGAAAATAAGTAAGAAAGCAAAAATAACAACTTTAGCTT
The DNA here is from genome assembly GCA_009831015.1 of Picea engelmannii. Taxonomy (NCBI): domain Eukaryota; kingdom Viridiplantae; phylum Streptophyta; class Pinopsida; order Pinales; family Pinaceae; genus Picea; species Picea engelmannii. The sequence goes on along the minus strand of ML829823.1, from coordinate 37,614 downwards.
TGGACTAACAATTTATGATATTTTGAAAAATTAATGTGAATTAATTCTTTCACCAATTATATTTTATATCATCATTTATAATGAACGACTAAAACATATGAAACTCTTAGAGGAAAATACAAATATCTAATTATATTTTATATCATCATTTATAATGAAGGATTAAAACATATGAAACTCTTAGAGGAAAATACAAATATCTAATTATATTTTATATCATCATTTATAATGAAGGATTAAAACATCTGAAACTCTTAGAGGAAAATACAAATCCCTAATAATTAATGCCAAAAACAATGATCATTATAACTCAATGGCATACCTCATCTTCAATTGAAATTGTGTAGTCCTTTCCAATTTTTTCCATCTCATCTCTTGTTATAAGTATCTTTACTGCAATGGTCATGTTTTTGCTAGCAAAGAGGATTGGTTAACCCCTACATTTTATCTCATTCACTATATTGTTTTTTAAAATGGGTGCCTTCATCCAACCCACTTTTACATTCATAGAATCTATTAATAAAATATTTAGTAGCTTTGTCTTTTTACACTTCAAACATTGTCAAGAATCTTCTAAACATGTTTTCATTTCATTTCTCCATATTAATTTATCTAACCTTTAACTGATTTTTGTTTTTTTTTAATCTTTAATCGCTTTTGTTTTCCCCATATTAATGCATGCAAATGTGATGTTTGTAAGAATCTTATGGAAATTTCATAATGGTTTTTATTAGTCACTATCGAAGGTTAGGAAACTATAGTGATGTGTTTGCATGTTGAATGTGTATTACTTAATCTATTGACCATCAATTTATGGTGTTTTTCCAAAGTTTAACATTGTTGTGCTGATTTTTTGTATTTTTTGAAAAGAATTAAATCATTTTTATGTATTTCTATTGGTATTTGAATTGGACCTCTTATTATAGAGGTGATAGCAAAATTTGAAGGATTATGGAGAAAAGAATTGGGTGGAGGGGATGGACTACGGAAACCCTAAGTCGGGAAAGGGCTTAGGTTTTTCTTGCTGATGGAGGGTTTTTTTGATAGTCACAGACAATTTTCGGGAACATCCAACATCTTGTTGATGTTTTGGAGGAGGAAGAACTCCTTGATTACAGTGTAGGCCTGACAGAGGGAGTTGATATCTGGGGGTCGCCAGCTGGATTCTCAAAAATTTCCCCAATGGAAACGTCGTCCACTTGGGCCATTAGTGAGACGAGGATGTCGATAGAGATGGACTCTATGTTAGTTCCAGTGTCAATACCTCCTTTCATCAGTGGGCCCGGTGTGTTTCCCCTTTCTTCCATTGATGGTTTCCCTTTAGAAGTTCCTAGAGGGTTTAATGGCATTCCTGACGCGACAAGGACTCATCCTCATACTTACCCTTTCTCTTCATGTGATCCAGGTGGATATCGATGGCTACCCACCTTTTCCAACTGGCTCAAAACAATTTTCTGGCAACTTTGGTAATTTACTATTTTTAGTAGTTTTTAACTTCCGGAGCTATTTTGAGGGCCTAAATAAAGGTTTTTCAGGATCGATCTTCTCAATGATAGTTGAAGGCTATGATTGAGCCCCAAAAATGAATCTCCTTGAAGATACCTTTCCAAATATCTAGCGTGCATCCCAAATGGAGATCGTATGCCAAAGTTACAGCCCCAGGAAGTTGATACACCAAACTACCCAAAACGAGGTCCACAAAACTGTTGGCTTTTCATCTTCCAGGGTTAGGGTTTTGGATTTTCTTTATGATAAAAAGGCCTTTGGAGCCTCATTGTGAAATCATATTATCGTGAATGAGCGCAACTATCACATCTCTTCTCAAAGATAAGCTGCCACCATTCTAGCGAGTCTTTCACTTTGTAATTTTACAGTATTTGTACATTTTCGCTCATTAATAGAAATTGTGTATTACTGTATCTCTATGTTTATGGTTGCATATATGATACATTTATGTTATATTATTGTATATCTGAGATATCTCTGTATATTTATTTGTTATATCTCCACTCTCATTTTGTGCCGAAAATAATACGGGTCATCATGGGAAGAGATTCCTTTGGGAGATATTCTGTGGCAGTCAGATCATGTAAGGTCAAGAGATCTAGGGTCTCTTCTAGGGGGATTCAGGTCGAAGTTTTCCCTTTCGGATTGGAACTATTTGATGAGATCCTCTGTGTATCTCTCTTGGGCAGGCTTCAATGGTCCTCAGAGGGGTTTTCAGGACCCTTTCCTACTGGTAGAATTGAAAAACTCCTTGCTGGTGCATGATCAACCACCTGGGATTTCTTCTTCAAATCTATCTTTGGGGTCTTTCTCGACCTTAGTTGGGGATTCTATCTCTCAGGAGAAAGATCCCCTTCATAATATCCAAGCCCAAGTTGTAAGTGTACGCAATAAAAAGAACAAGTGTGTTAATCCAAAAAGAGATCTCAATAGGCTGGTGTTAGGGGAGGACATCACAATGGCCCAAGTCTTGGATTTGTCCTCTACAACGGTGGTAGGAAATGCACAGGGTCATCGTTTTAATTCCAAATCCATCAAGGATTAGGCAAGTAACTTATGGATGGGACACTTAGGTTATGTTCTGAAAGTCAGGATTCTTGGAAGGGGTTGGTTCACCTTCAAATTTGCAAGTGCAGAGGATGCACTATGGGTGCTCAAATCCCCTTGGAGAATCGACTCAACCCCAATTATCTTTAAACATTAGATGAAACTTTTTGATGCAGGAAAGGAATGAATAAATGTTTTTCTTATCTAGGTGAATCTCCCATGTCTCCCTCTAGAATTTTGGTCTAAGGAAATCTTTCAAATGATTGGGAATACTCTAGGAACGTTTCTTGACACTGATATGTCATTTTTGGCCTCGAATGAGTATGTGGTGTAATAGATCCTAGTTCAACTGAACCTGAAAGAGGGGTTGGTGGAGGATTTGGAACTTGTTTCATGGGGGAAAATCTATTCTCAAAATATCAACTATGAGGGAGTCCCCTTTCAGTGTTGAAGTTTCCATAGAAAAGGACATGTTGTGAGTCAATTCCCTATGCCTTTCATTTAAAATGTCAATGATTGGGGTTTCATGCTCAGTTCAAGTTGTAAATTATTAGGCTGGATCGATGTTCTTGGTACCATATAGGTTCTCATTTTTCCATCATCAAGGAAGATCCTCCCCCTTGGCCTCGAAGGGGCTGGGCCTTTCCTCTTAAGGTATGTCATTTTTACCTTCTTATTCCATTAATGTTATAATAAATTCTCTTTATATTTTAGGGAAAGATTGGTTTGGGTCGATTACTTGTCCTACCCCTCTTATACTAGGTTGGACCCCTTTTCCTCTAGTGGAACCCTTTCCACCTCTCCATTCCCCTCTCTCGCAAGGACTGACCCTCTTGACAATTAAGGATTCCACTCTTTCGTCCCATACCCCCACTCCAAACCCTTAACCTGTTTCTATGCCCTCTCCCCCATTGTATTATGGAGAAGTATCAGATTCCTTCATGGAATCTGAAGAGGTGGCCATTGTTTATAAACTCAGAAACATACAGGTGATAGTCTCCTCTGGCTGATACTGCATGGGTTGGGGGAAAATCCTAAAGCATCATTGGGTCAAAAGGGAAGAGGAAGGAAATCTCTCTTTTCAAAGGCTCAGAATAAGGCTTTGGTTGATGTAGCAGTTGGGAAACAACTCTCAATATTTGGGGAACTTAGATAAGTGAATCCCTAGGAAGGGGTTCCCCCATGAAAGTTCTCTCCCTAAATTGTAGGGGCGTAGCAGGCCCTTCCAAAAAAACTGCTCTCAAAATTTTGTTGAAGGCCTTGCAATTGAATGTAGTTTTATTTCAAGAAACCTTAGGAGCCAGTGAGATGGCGATATCATTGTTGGAATCTCTTTTTCCATGTTGGAATTTTGTAGGCCTGGATTCAAGATGAATATTAGATGGAATGGCTATAGGGTGGACTGGGACAAATATTAAGCTAATAAATTCTTGGGGATTTGACTCTAGTCTTAGGGTGGATATTTTATGTGCAGACTTGGGTAGGAACTTCACTATATTGAACTTGTATGGGCCTTATCAAGACACAATCTCTTTCTGGGAATCCGTAAAGATAAAAATTTTATTGTCCAAGGAAAATCTGATTTTGGGGGTAGAACTAAATTTCTCTCTAGGAACTGGTGATGTTTGGGTCCCTAGGGCCAGGGCACATCCCCTTATGGATTTTTTTAGACACTTTATTTTTGATGAAGGCCTTTCATACCTTTCTCCTATAAAATTAGTTCCTACATGGAGAAATAAAAGGATGGGAGAGGATCGCATAACAAAGCATCTGGATCGCTTTTTGGTTTTTGACAATCTTTTATCCCAACCCTTACATTTGAGGCAATGGATAGGTTATGGAGGGGATTCATACCATTCTCCCATTCTCTTTGAAATATATAGATGACTAAGAAATCCTCTGAGCCCTTTAAAGTTCAATCCGATGTAGGCTAAGGAGGAGATCTTCCAAACGCTTGTCAAGGAGTGTTGGGAGCCTTTTTCCGTAGAAGGGGGAGAAGTTGTAGGGGTCCATTTTGCTGCAAATTTAAAGCGAGTTAAAAAAGAGGTAGTAATATGGGAAAAGGAAAAAAGGGAAAGGGATGAAAGGGCTCTTAAGGAAATTGAGGAAGCTTTGTAGGGATTTTATGATTCATATGGTGAAGGATTCAACATTATAGATACAAAAGCAACCCTCCTTTCCATGGAGTAGAAAAAGAGGCATATATTGAAGGAACAAGAGGAAACTTGGAGGAATAAAAGTAGATAAATATGGTTAAAGAGTGGGGATGATATCAAAAAAAAATTGTAGGTTTTTTCTAGTGGAATAAAGATCAAGAATACTATTTGGAGTTTCATCGATGAAGATGGAAGGGAGGTCTCATATTTTCAAGATCTTGCTCGGTTAGGGAAGACCCACTTCCAAAACTTGTTCAAAGAACCAATTGAAACAAATATAGTAGAGACTACTCACATTTCTAGTTTCTTCCCCAAGTTTGTAGATGAATATGAAAATAGACTACTTATGGAAGAGGTCGTGGAAGAGGAGTTTAAGTTAGTACTCCATAGCTTTAAAAGAAGAAAAATCCCAGGACCAGATGGATGGACTATTGAGTTCTTTATGGATTTATTTGATATTCTTGGAAAATATCTATTGTTGGTTATAGAAGAAACTAGAAGAGAGGGTCACATGCATGCTCCTTTAAATTCAACTTTTATATCCCTGATTCAAAAGAATGACAACTTGCGAGGTTTAAAAGAGTTTAGACCCATCTCCTTATGTAATTGTATCTATAAAATCATAGCAAAAGTGATTTCTAGAAGAATCAAAGGAGTACTCTCAACCTCAATTCAAAATAACAATTTGGTTTTCTGGAAGGCAGGCAGATTCATGAATCCATTGGAGTGTCTCAAGAAGGAATCCATTCCATACAAATGAAGAATTTGAAAGGAACAATTATAAAAAATGATTTTTCCAAAGATTATGATCGAGTAAATTTGATCTACATTGGGATTCTTTTAACATATCTAGGTTTTGGAATCGATTTTATCAGATGGGTGATGTGTTGTATTACAACCACCTCTTTTGATATTCTGATAAATGGGTCTGCCTCCTCTTTTTTCAAATCAGAGAGAGGTCTTCGTCATGGCTGTCCACTGTTGGCGCATGCATATTTTGGGAGGAAAATCTATTTTGGGAAGAAAGTCTATTTTGGGTGCAGGCCTATTTTTGGAGAGAAAGATCTATTTTTGGAGTGCGTGCAATAGGGGGAAGAAAAGAAGCATGTATAAAAATATGGAAAAACATAATGGAGGAGGAAACACAGCGTGGCATGCATGAAGACATGCCTAACCATGTTACGGTTAGATTTTTTGACAAAATTGTAACAACTATAAGATAATAGAGTAGTATAAATAAAGACCTATGAGGTCTAGGTTGGGGGTTTGTTGGTTGTTGATTATTATAAATTTGGTTTTTATTGTTGTTGAGTCGAATAAGCTAGTTTTTGAGAGTTAGGTCACAAGTTGTGGTTCTTGGTGTGATCTAGTCCACCTCATAGAGGGTATTTACCCTCCTTTTGATTGTAGTCCTGAATATGTAATGTGCGCATATCAACTTTTGTAGAAGAATGAATAAAAGAGTAGAAGAGACATATATTTATGGATGTAGCCCCAGGAAGGGGTGAACCATGATAAATCCATTGTGTTCATATGTCAGAATCATTTTTTGGATGTTATGTTATGTGTTAGTTAAATAATTAATGGTTAAATATGATTATAATAGCATGCATGCATATTTTAATGATGAATGAATTCTACTTATATAATTAGATGAATGAATGATGATGTTGGTGCATAAGGAAAAGAATCAAAACATGGTCCCAATCCCTTCCTAGGATACAAACACCTGAGTATTGTGGTCCCCCATAAAGCTATATTGGGTGATACCATGTTGTGAACTCTGTGCGTAGCATTGCCTTCTGGTTTACCATGAGGGATGATAGTTTTGAGGGTTTTGTTGGAAACCTATTTGAGATCAGAACCTGGGTCAGCCCAAGCATCCAAAAAATGTTTTTGTTGTCGATTGGAACTGCATAGGATTGAGTGGAAGGGATCTATGGAAAAAAATTATGGAGGATGAAAGAACAGAAGGGAATTTACAGGCCATGGAATCCAATGAAGGTGGAGATTGAAATATGGTTGAGGAAAAATGAACTTGAGTTTGTGCATAAGGAAAACAAAAACCCTAAGTTTACACCATGCAAATATCTTGATTATTATGTGTTTATCGATTTGCATGAGGTATTTTTCTGTGAATTCCCACATTTTCTGCAGGAGTGGTTATTGAGGTTGAATGAAAACCATCCTATGAATCAGATCTGATAGTTGGAGTGCCATCCGGTTGAGATCGTGTAGTTACAACAACTCAATAATAAATTTATGTAGGTAATAGAGTTTTGGTTAGAAATTCTTATTGCAGTGTTTATCACTGAGTTTGCGGTTGATACTGTGAAGTCCTACATTACTGCAAAGTAGGAATTTCTGAAGGGACCTAAAGGTAGGTAATCCAATATGGTCTATATCTTCTCCCTATGTACTTGTACACCCTAGGAATTGACCACATGACCCAATTATAGGATCTTTGTCATGTCAAACTCACACTTTGACTCCTTGGAATAGAACGATTGATCCTCCTTGATGCTCAAAATCTTGTCTAAATGTGGTTCCTCAACTTCTTGTTGAATATGTGGTTCATGCAGGAATGAAATGTAGCTGGTGTGTTTTTAAAACCAAATGTCATGTCCAAAAACCCATAATACCCATAGTGGCACCTGAAAGAAGTTTTGGGGATATCCGTCTCTTTGACTTTGATATGATGATACCCTGATTGAAGATCAATCTTCGAAAAATACACTGCTCCATGCAACTCATCCAAAATATCACCGATCCTGGGGATAACGTACATGTTATTGATCATATTATTATTCAAGGATATATAGTTAATGCACATTTGCATGGTTCCATCCTTATTCTTCACCAATACTACGAAATAAGTGAATGGAATATAGCTATTTCTAATGTGTCCCATATCCAATAATTCCTTAATATCCTTCTCTATTTCACCCTTGAATTTCTTTGGATTCTTGTAGGGAGTAGTGATCACAGGTTTTTTCTCCCTCCTCCAACTCAATGGTGTGCTCAAATCCCCTGTCAGGTGGTCTCCCTAGAGGTCTCTATCCAAAAACCATCTCATACTTACTCAACAATGCTTGAATATCTACATCATGATGTTGTCGGCCCTCTGCATGATCCTGAGTTGTAATCAAGAACTCGGCTTCTCGCAATATGTCTATGTGCCTAAATATGTCCTCCATACTTTTGGTTGACATGATATTAGGGCCAACATTTGACATGCCCCTCA
>ML829823.1:0-12974 GCA_009831015.1 Picea engelmannii | reverse complement strand
TGATATATGTTTCTGATATGTATTCACATCTAACTGATTATTAATGACAACAATGAATAATGAGTAAATGTCAAATGCTAACTAATGAGTTTTTTGTAAGAGGGAAGTTTTGGGAAAAAGATCCCCACACTCATTCACCCCCCCTCTAAGTGTGGTAGGTGTGTCCAACAGGCCTCAAAGATATATTTGAATCTCTCAAACTGTAATAGTTTTTGAAAACCGGAGAGAGGTTTTTCTAAATAAGTCTATTCCCGACAAAAAACGTTTTCCATTTTTTTAAAATTCATCTCCAGCTTCTCGGAGAATGTTCCCAAAGTTGGTGTCTAAAACAAGAAAAACAACAAGCTAAGGAACGTTTCAGTAGTGCCTTTCTTTTCATGCAGATTTTCGATATTTTCTTTGTTGATGTATCCTGTAGCTCTTTTGTCTCTGGAATGTAGTCAAATTCGTGCTTGATCTCATCCTTCTTTAGATTGTCGTTAAGAATAGTCAAATGGTCTTGTTTCAAAGAGGACTTGGTTAAAGCTTCATAGTTTTGACTTATCTTTTTTGTTGCCCTAGTTACATGCCTCATTGGGAGCTCTGCAATTTGTTTACCTTTTTCATTCTTTCTCTATTTCTTACCTTTAACTTGTGCTACAGGTTATTCTTGTATGGAATATTCAATATTCTTCTTAGTCGATCTTCTGACCTGGATTCCTTTACAATTTTTAGGTTTTTCTTTCAGACCAAGAGATTTATTTTGAATTTGAAATTCCATTTTTGACTCTGCTTTTAACTTCTTTCTCTACATTCTGGTCACCTTGGCTACAGGGGAATCTTCTTGTAATTCTTTCCTATAATATACATTCATATAGATAAATGTATATTGGGTTTTGAAAATGGTTTGAAGGTTAAGCAGTGGGTAAAATAATAATATCAATATCATATAAAAATAACAAATTCCAATCACACTTTCTTAGTAAATGGTAGTCAACCCAATGAATTAGATAACACATTATAACATGAAAGACATAAATATGTGATTTTCCAATCTATCCACTCACATAGGAAATACTTGATCATAAATATCATTTAAGAACAAGAACACGTACTTAAAAACAAATCAGGTTGTGAACAAGCAATCAATAAAATCTTCACTGGCTTAAATCATGAACAAGATATATCAAATGCTTTACAAAATATAAATATGCATTCAAGTAAGAAAATGAAGAATAAATAAAAGAAGAGGATTATAACCATCAGATATCATTTTCCATTTAGTACAAAATGTAATAAGTCTTAGTCTTTACAATCAGAAATAGAGTTTTCTTCAAAAATATCAACACTTCCCCCCTCCTTTAATTTCTCCTTCTACAGAGTTTATATAGAAAAAGTACATAATTATCAAGATCCAAAAGAAATGGATCTAAAAACATCCTCATCCATAATTATTTTATGGTTTAAAATAATCAAGGAGGATATAATATCTGATCTCCAAGTCGAATTGATTAGGTGGCTCATCAACTGTTGTCTATGAGTTATTTTAGGAAAATAAATATGGAAACAAGTCCTGAAAAATAGGGTCCAAAGATCTCTTTGTATCTCCAAAATCATGATATATGTGTAAAATATGAGAGGTTTTTGTAAATCAGTCTATTCCTGACATTTTTTTTTCCATATTTTTAAAATTCATCTCCCATTTCTCGGAAAATGTGCCTAAAATTAATGTCTAAAACAAGAAACTGATTTTTGTGAAATTATGAAAAATAGACCTCAAAGATATATTTTAATATCTCAAACTGTAATATTTTTTGTAAACCGGAGAGAGGTTTTTCTAAATAAGTCAGTTCCTGACAAAAATATTTTTCCATTTTTTTAAAATTCATCTCCATCTTCTCGGATAATGTTCCCAAAGTTGGTGTCTAAAACAAGAAAAAGAGAAAGCTAAGGAAGGTTTCAATAGCGCCTTTCTTTTCATGCAGATTTTCGATATTTTCTTTGTTGATGTATCGTGTAGCTCTTTTGTCTCTAAAATGTAGTCAAATTTTTGCTTGATCACATCCTTCTATAGATTTTCATTAAGAACAGTCAAATTATCTCATTTGAAAGAGGACTTGGTAAATCTTCAGAGTTTAGACTTAGCTTTTTTTTTCCCTAGTTACATTCCTCATTGGGTGCTCTACAATTTGTTTACCTTTCTCATTATTTCTTTGTTTCTTACCTTTAACTTATGATACATGTTCATCTTGTATGGACTATTCAATCTTCTGCTTAGTCGATCTTCTAACCTGGATTCCTTTACAATTTGTAGGTTTGTCTTTTGGACTAGGAGATTTATTCTGAATTTGAAATTCCATCTTTGACTCCGCTTTTAACTTCTTTCTCTGCATTCTGGTCACCCTGGCTACATGGGATTTTTCATGTAATTCTTCAGTCTCTTGTTGTGAGTACAACTTCCTTTTAATGGATCTAGTTATTCTAGATACAAGGGAAGTTTCTTTTGTTGAAACAAAATATTTAGGAACCCTTTGGGGGAAATATGAATGTTGTGGGGAAAATTTTTGTTACTTAATTTATTTGAATGACTATCACAACTGAAAACATGACCCGGTCATAATCAGAAATGATATTGTATTTTAGGTAATGATATCGGACAATTGATGACACGATCTTGGGGAGTTGGTGCATTTGAATCAATGATTATTTTCGACGCTACGAGAAAAACAGTATTCTTGTAGCGCATTTTCCCTTTTCATAATTTCAAATTTAAAATGAGAAATAAGACTTGTGTCTTGATGAAAAAGATTCTAATTATCTTATTCTAATTTTTATCACACTAATACATGTCATAAAATGCTCAGAAAGGATAATGCAAGAACACTTAAAGAGTATAGAAGAATAAAATCAAAGTAAAAAATTATGCTAGGAAAGGGTAGGGTAGGGAAAAGAGTAGTTCAACAGTCATTAACAAAATTAAGGACTAACATTGGCTCCTTCTGGGGATGATTCTCTCTATGTGAGGCATCATGAATTCACAGACCAACGTGCCTTCATCATCTCTGTCCATGCAACCTTCCATTCAATGCTGAAACCATGCCATATAATTTCGTTATCCATTGGGCTATGGAGTCTTTATTACTGATCTACACCATACCAATAAACTAACAACAAACTACTCAGATGCAATCTTATTCAACCATACTACTCTACTAACCTGCTGAAATCATGTTGATCATGTGTAGGAGAATTTCCAATGCATCCATGTAATCATTTTACTGAGAAAATGGTATTCTTTGCAACTAAATGAAATCATACAGAAAAACTGAGATGTTTGCAGCAAAAATATAATATACAACTTATAATCACCGCTATATTTTGTTTGCAGACTAAATGCTACAACGCTGGAATATTCTGTAAACACTGACTCCATGTAAATGGCTACTGGATATTGAATGGAATGACAAAATTCAAGTTGACGTAGTAGACCCAACTATTGATCTATAATTTCTACTCCATCGATGAAACAAGAATCCTCTTGAAATAATGCCTGAATATCACACATTCCATTAAAAACTGGGACAATATAGAGATCTTGAAACTGTCCATTATATTCTTGACCCGGGGATCCTTTAACATTGTTTGAAATAAGAATATCAAGAGGATCGAAAGGAAGAAGATTGTCTTCATTAGTTTCAACAACAGAAACAACATGCTCAATGTAATATGCATCATGTTGGAATGTTTCTTCAAAATATGCATAATGATAGTTACATACTAGTTTATTGATATCACCTCCTAAGCATGTTGATATGGAAATATACTTATCAGGATCAAGTTCTAATTCTGAATTATAATTTTCATACACAAGCTCTGATTCCTCACGGATAATGGATTCAATGCCCTCATGAAACTATTGTTCAAACTGCTCCACATCATGAACTTTTGGATCCAAGACTCTGATATCATTATCATATTCATAAAAAAATGGATACATATCTAATGGTAATGATGAAGAATAATAAGTATGATCTTCAAGATGTTTTACAACAAAACTTTCTTAAATAAAAAGATGATCTTCACAAGGACTTGCAATAACAATATCTTCAGGATGATCACCACATAGATTACAGGATACATCTTGAAAGCCATCAAATCCAACCTTAGCTTCATTCTTTTGACATATACCTTCATGAGATTTAATTTGTTCACAACAATCATGCAATAGGAGCTCAGTAGGATAAATCCTCTTAAAATGTGAATGAAAAATAGCATGGGAATCCTTTAATGATGAAATAATATAAATAGGTAGATATTGGTACCATTGTCTTGTCTCTCCTTCCAAGGAGTACATAAAAAATTTCATCAATATATCTTCATGATGAATATTCTGTTGGTCCACGTATTGATGAAACTCAATCAAATGTTGTGCTGGATGATCATGATCATCTCCTTTGAACCTTGGAGGTCTACCCACTCATATATAGTAGGCACATCATTTGGGAATCTAGGAACAACAGAGAAATCGAATGGAGCAAACCTCCATGCTGAAATGGCTTATATAGCCTTCGTTATCACGGATCAGTGGAGTCATCAATGGATCCTTCCTTCATGGGGTCGCCAGGTGAATGATGCAGTCATAAATGTGTCCAAACCATGTTCACCATCAGGAGATAGAGCTGATCATTTTCGTTCTTCCCAGGGAATATATCTTCATTCCTTCATCCCCGACAACGACGCCAAAATATGTTAGTCCCTAAATTTGCACTTGACTGCTAAAGGGAAAGCTAGGGAATCATCAAATTATTGCAATCTATTTTATAGATAAATGTATATTGGGTTTTGAAATTGTTTTGAAGGTTAAACAGTGGGTAAAATAACAATATCAATCTCAGATAAAAACAACAAATTCCTATCACACTTTCTTAGTAAATGGTAGTCAACCTGATGAATTAGATAGCAGATTATAACATGAAAGACATAAATATGTAAGTTTCCAATCTGGCCACTCACATAGCAAATCCTTGATCCTAAATATCATTCAAGATCAAGAACACATACTTAAAACCAAATCAGGTTATGAACAAGCAATCAACAAAATCTTCACTGGCTTAAATCATGAACAAGATATATCAAATTATTCACAAAAGATAAATATGAATTCAAGTAAGAAAAGGAAGAATAAATAAAAGAAGAGGAGTCTAACCATCGGATAGACTTTTCCATTTAGTAAAAAATGTAATAAGTCTTACTATTTACAATCAGAAACAAAGTTTTCTTCAAAAATATCACCACTTCCCCCCTCCTTTAATTTCTCCTTCTACAGAGTTTATATAGAAAAGTACATAATTATATTGATCCAAAAGAAATGGATCTGAAAAACTCCTCATCCATATTTAGTTTATAGTTTCAAATAATCAAGGAGGAGATAATATCTAATATCCAAGTCGAATTGATGAGGTGGTTCATCAATTGTTGTCTATGAGCTATTTTAGGAAAATAAATATGGTAAATTCCTAAAAAATAGGGTCCAGAGATATCTTCATATCTAAAAAACCATGATATCTATGTAAAACATGAGAGAGGTTTTTGTAAATCCACCCGTTCCTGAAAAAAACCTTTTCCAAAGTTTTAAAATTCATCTCCAGTTTGTTAGAAAACGTGCCTAAAATTAGTGTCTAAAACAGGAAACTGATTTTTGTGAAATTATGAAAAATAGGCCTCAAAGATATATTTGAATCTCTCAAACTATAATAGTTGTTGAAAAATGGAGAGAGGTTTTTCTCAATAAGGTTTTTTCTGACAACAAACTTTTTCCTATTTTTTAAAATTCATCTCCATCTTCTCGAAGAATGTTCCCAAAGTTGGTGTCTAAAACAGGAAAAATAACAAGATACATAAAGGTTTCAGTAGTGCCTTTCTTTTCATGCATATTTTCGATATTTTCTTTGTTGATGCATCCTATAGCTCTTCTATCTCTGTAATGTAGTCAAATTCTTGCTTTATTTCATCCTTCTCTAGATTATCTTTAAGAACAATCAAATGGTCGCGTTTCAAAGAGGACTTGGTTAAAATTCAGAGTTTAGACTTAGATTTTTTGTTTCCCTAGTTACATGCCTCATTGGGTGCTCTGTAATTTGTTTTCCTTTCTCATTATTTCTCTGTTTATTACCTTTAACTTATAATATAGATTCATCTTGTATGGACTATTCAATCTTCTTCTTATTCGATCTTCTAACCTAGACTCCTTTACAATTTTTAGGTTTGTCTTTTGGAACAGGAGATTTATTCTAAATTTCAAATTCCATCTCTGACTCTGCTTCTAACTTCTTTCTCTTCATTCTGGTCACCCTGGATATAGGGGAATTTTCCTTTAATTTTGTAGTCTTTTGTTGTGACTGCAACTTCCTTTTGTTGGATCTGGTTATTCTAGACACAGGGGGAGTTTCTTTTGCTGAAACAAAATATTTAAGAACCCTCTTCGCTTCATTTTTTTATTTATGTTCTATTGTGGATTTAGGCTTGGATCCATGTCTTCAATATTGAGTGATTTGTCCACTTTTATTAGGAGCCATGATACTGATTTTAATCCTTGTAGATCTATGAATGCTTAGGGTTCCAATCTAATTTTGGGACTTCTTGAAATATGAATGTCGTGGGGAAATTTTTTGTTACCCAATTCCTTTGAATGACTATCACAACTGAAAAACGCGATTCAATCATAATCGTAAATGATATTGGATTTTAGGAAATTATCTCGGAAAACTACTGATGCGATCTTGGGGAGTTGGCACATTTGAATCAATGATTATTTCTGGTGCTACAAGAATAACAGTCACATTTTTCCCTTTTCATAATTTCAAATTTAAAATGAGAAATAGGACTTGCATGTTGATGGAAAAGATTCTAATTGTATTATTCTAACTTTTATCACACTAATACATGTCATAAAATTCTCAAAAAGGATAATGCAAGAACACTTAAAGAGTATAGAAGAAGAAAATCAAAGTAAACAATGATGCTAGGAAAGGGCAGGGCAGGGAAAAAAGTAGTTCAACAGTCATTAACAAAATTAAGGACTAACAGGGACATTGGAATATTTGGGTTCTAAATAAAAAAACATGGAGAAGAGATCATAATAGAATAATACCCTGGTCAAGAAGAGTCGCTCAAGTTTCATAAATTAGGTTATCTGTTGAGAAAGCATAAGACTCCTAACTTTCATGGATATTCCAAACGAGGAAATGAAGTAGAATCTTGTTTGGTTAACATTGAAAGACACACCATGTTGTATGATTTTAAATAATTTGGGAATACCAAGTTCAATAGTTATCAATTGACCAACAATGCAAATATTTGGTAGGATCATTTGACGAAGAAATAAAAGGTTGATGAATAAAAATTCAAATGGAGTGCCTTAAAAAATAACTTTGAGGATAAGTAATAGGGTGAGATGTATTATCAAGGAATGAAAGTTTGAATATTATGCACTCAAGAAGGGTACCATGATTGATGAGGAATGAAAACACAAATTTGTAAATTTGGATAAATATGTCGATGGACTTAGTGAGGAATCTTGGGTTGATTGTTTCATTGGAGATATATGAGATCATGTTATAGATAGAGTCTAAAGTTTTATGCATAATACCATGATATGTGTTATGTTGAGAACTCACATGTGTGGATTCAAAAAACAAGGAAGGAGAGACTCAAGTTGGAAGTTTAATCGAATGAATACTAATCATAAGACTTAGAGAAGAGAATTTTATCACATAAATCCCAATCTTGCACCTTATCTCGAAGAAAGAAGAGAGGAAGAACCCAAGAAAGGTCAAGATTCCTTTCACCCTAAATCTAAATGTTTCAAATTTAAAATAGTAGGACATTATTCCTATAATAGTCTAGAAAATGAAAAATATATAAAGGCATAGCTTCTTAGAGCGGATAGGTGTTGTAACACCCCATTATGGACCTTAGTATTTATTTTTATATTTTCCTCTTGCATAGAGGTTGTTTTAGATATGATATTTTTTTTTAAGTTTATTCGATGGTGATTTTGATGTTCATATATGATCACCAAGACCTTCGAACTATTTTATATATATATTAGTATATTATGTATTGAAGGTGATGAAGTGAGCATTTAACATGTTAATAGGTTCATTCTTTGCATGATGATTTAATTAATGAATTGGTGCGATGATGATTTCATTTATTTAATTTATGAGTTGCTAATATCAAGGGTAGTGTTTTCTAGATTTCAGCTTGGGGCCTTGCATGGGGTATTGTTATCATTTTTTATAATATGTTGGCTCAGAGGAAAATCACCCCAGAGTGCATTTCCTTTTTATTTAGTTATATCCTCTAAGTAAAAATACTTCCATAGTAAGGGTTATAGTTACACTATTACACTTTTGAGGTCAATATATTCTAATTTGTCCCTTGGAAACCATTCTACTTAATTTGGACTAAATGTTTAACATGTATTTTTTCTTTTGGATCTCATAGATCACCATATATATTGCTATAATGAGATAAAGAATTCATGGTAATGTCTTCATGTTTAGTTTTAGTTAGTTATCTCCTTTAAAATCTTGTAATATTTAGGGATATAGGTACACTATTACACTTTTGAGGCCAACATATTCTCATTTTGTCCCTTGGAAGCCATTCTACTTAATTTGGACTAAAGTTTTAGCATGCACTTTTTCTTTTGTATCTCATAGATCATCATAGATATTTCTATAATGAGATAAAGAAGTCATGGTGATGTCTTAATGTTTAGTTTTAGTTAGTTATCTCCTTTAAGTAAAAAACATCCAATAGTTAGGGCCATAGGTACACTATTACACTTTTGAAGCCAACATATTCTCATTTTGTCCATTGGAAGCCATTCTGCTTGATTTGGAAAAGACATTTGAAATCTCATGCTTTAGATTCAAAGTCTAAAAAATCACTAATGTAGTTCCCTGAAATATTTCTTTGTGGGATAAATTTATAATAATATCCCAAATGAAATAATATTGAGCATTTCTAAAACAAGAACATCAAAACAACCTCAACAAGATTTCAATGACAATTACATAAACTTAAAATAAATTGCATCTACTTTTTACAAGCGGGGAGTTTGCTCCTATGGACCTGAAATGTCATGGAGAATGTATAGAATAATATTGAGAGAGTTGAGAAGAAATTAATATGAAGGAGAAAGTCAAGAATATTGATACACAAATATTTTGAAAGGAAGAACTTGCTTCCAGCAAAAAGACCCCTATGGAAAACTCTCTAATAGTTGAAAGTCAATTATTTGAATCAACCTCTTCTTCTCTTTTGTAATATATTATTCAGATTCTTGAAACTAATTTTAAGTTAGGGTTAGGGTTTTATTTTCTATCTTTTTTATATTAGATATGTATTCCATCAAATGGGAACTACTTTATAAGCTCAAGAACTTCTTTAAATAAATCAATTTCTGAAAATAATTTGTTTTTAAGTCTAAAAATAGTCTCGACTGTAATTTAATATTTAAGGCATGATAGTTGATATTTGATACATTGAAACCACTTACAATGTCTTCTTAATATATTTAACTTTCTGAGGAGCTCTTGTTTTCTTAAATCCTATGTTGGGATGAAAAGTTATGATCTCTGAAAGATGGCGACTCAACCACCATTGATATGTCCTTGTGAAATCAGGGCATTTGATTTGAAAATTTGACTTTATTTATCCCACATGCATTGTGGGATGGTTCTCATGAATTTTTTATAAAAGAATTTCATCTCCATGTTATTTGTGAATGAATTAGAGAGAGCCATATAATTATGCGTAGGTTGTGCACAAAGTATCTTTTGACTCCCACATCATCACCCAGTCATCATGCCAAGTCATTGTCCAGTAATCTTTGTCCATCCATGTATCACCTAGGGTAGGTAATATTTTTTGCTACATGTCCACATATGATAGGTCCACCTCACTTCCATGTGTCACTCAGGGATAGGTCAATGCCACTGCCACATGTCTCATTATGCTAGGTCCATGAAAAAGGGGAAAGAAACTTAGGATATGAAATAATATTAAAAAGTTAAATGAAGTTTTTGTGGATTTAAGAGAATGCAGAGGTAAAGGAGGTAGGTGAGGAGATAAAAATTGGTAAAAATTACTAATTATGAGGTGGGGATGTGATTTGTGAGACATTGGCATAAGGGAAAAAGGTAATGGAGAGGAGGGTTGTCCTGCATCCGCATTCAAAGAAACTGAGTAAGAAAATAAGATAAGTCACGCGGTTGATAAGTGATGTGGGTTATAGGTCAATGGATGGGTGAATAATGGTCTCCCACATCCACATTCAAATATACAAATCAACTAAGTATAGGACTCAATAAAATCCAAGTGTAAAACTGAGTAAAACGACTAAGTCATGAAGGGTGCAATTTGGGTAATGTGGAAGATAGAGGTGCAAATTGAGGGTCAAAGGATTGCAGGTTGTGGTACACAATACATGGGGAAAACATGTAAGGTATGGGTGAAGGCAGGTCTCCCGCATCCATTAAAAACCAAGTGTAAAACTCAGTAAAACAACTAAATCATGAAGTGTGTAATTTGGGTAATGCGAAAGATAGAGGTGAAAATTGAGGGTCATGAGATTCCATATTGCGTGAAACAACATGTTGGCACAGGGGCAGACCTAGGGTTCAATGATTCAACATCACACCAACAAAACCCTAACTAACGACCCTTTTTGCAACACCTAGGAAGCAGATGCAGTCTCACCCAAGGTAGAGGCAAGGGGGGTTATAGGACTCAAGTGTCTGTAACCAAGCTGGGAAACAGATATGTTATTATAACACTTCGTAGAGTACTTAGGAGAAACTCATATTATTTCATTAGTTTTATTCACACCATAGATAAAACCCTAAGTATAGATCGACGCAATAACAATGACACAATATACTTCACACTTAGCAACATAAGTCAGATCTATCACATTCAACATAGAGGAAGCACTAAGCATCTAAAGATCTATCTATAATTCACAACATTCATTGCACTAAGAAAATCCACAGCATAAACATTATAGCACAAAGAAAACCATCAACACAAGATTTACGTGGTTCACCCCACTATGGGGCTACATCCACTAATGACTTCTTCTTCTTTATTAGTTTTCTTCAATCTCTTACATTTGTCTGATCCTGTGCACTAAGCCATAGTGCCAAGATTCACAATGGACACGTGATCTACACACTACGCACCAGATCCACATTCCCCACAAATCAGGTCAAGGCACGTAGCCAACTCCTCTATCAAGCACAGAGCCTTACATACATTTTATGTTGCACAAAGAAACTCATAACTACTTTCCTCTTCCACTTAGATAATGACTTAGCATATAGCTACTTACATCGCTTAATTCTACATTACATTCCTTCCTATATATACTTTTACATGCCTTACAAAAAGGCCAAATCATGGGTAAACCCATGGACCAACATCCCAAAAACCTAATACAAAAACCTTGATGAACCCCTTGCTGGGTCCACAAAATAAGTGAGATCTCGTGATCTCAACTCTACCTGGGTGCTCCATCTTCGACCGTTGTGTCAAAGTCCCAAAAGTGGTCAATCCCAACCAATGTTTCCTCAAAACTTGGTCGAGAGCCAATATGCCCCCAACACTCACCTGTTACTCATCCCGAGTCACTCAGATCTGGGAAGTGCTACATTGACGGCCTTGATCTTGGCTCGAGATGCCTCAACTTGTTGCTTCGCGTGAGCTTCTTGGTCAACAAACTCCTAGATCATTTTCTCTATAACACGCCCTTCTAGGCATTGCTCCACTGTCGCAACTAATTGGTCTAGTTGCGATCCTTGCCCTTCGATCTCTTCAAATACCATGCAAGATTTATCCTACACTGGTTGTAGCCTCCATGTTACCTCCATGACTCTACCCTGGATGACATTAATCTATTGTTGAGCTACGCGATGTTCTTGTTATCTCTTCATTCTCTCGACCGCAGTGAGTGACTTCATCTGTGCTTGTACTATCAGTGATTACTGTTGTGCCTCCTGTAGTTGTTCTTCCAACTTCATAAGATATGGGTCTTTCGTGAGGTGTTCGTAGGTCTGTGCACTTCATTCACTTATCTGCTTGAATTTTGAGGTGAGGATCCTGATCCTTTCCACTGCACTCTTAGCAGCTTCCTCCCTCTGGTCGAGCACTTCTTACAGAGTGCTAGGTACTTCTTGAAGTTCCAAATCTGTTACCCTTGCTTGAATTTGATGAACAAACTCAACGCGCTTCATCACTTGGACCTCAACTACATCATGTTCCTCCTATGCCGAGCCTGGCACAGAGCGAAGTGCTTTTCTCACAACTTCCTTGACTACAGTCTGCTCTACGAGAAGATCGTCGCGATGCTTACTTCGCTTCTCAATAGCAGGGTTAGTTCATCTCGAATGCCATCCAGTTGAGGGGGAAGAATGTAGTCCCCTAGTCGACAATGCTTTTAATCCCTTAGACATATCTTTATCAGGCATAAAATTCTTCAAGACCTCTTCGACGGATTTCTCTAGCTCAGTGCGCTCGGTCGAAATTCTCACTGTTAACAAATAATTCAAGGTAGGTGAATAGATAGAGGGGTAAACAACAGATGGTGAGGTATGATAACATAGTTTTACACACACAATCACTTCTCTATTAGCTCATATAATCATGGGTGGAAAAAATTGGTCCCGACGCAGCGTCGGATGGGTTAAATAAGCAAGTGTCGTAATAGATTCCTCCAATGGGAAGGAATGCCTCAATCAATACGAATGAGTCTGTTGGGGCACGGTCTCAACATCCCAAACACGGTCTAGTCACCCATAAATGTGTTTCCTAGTCATTTAGAGTGTCTCTCTAACGGTCAGGGTGCATCCAACAGTTATATAGCTTTGCGAGGGTGAAGTCCCATTCTATGTGGTTCTGCTGTTCTGGCGAGGTTAAGAGCCTGGAAG
>ML829822.1:28116-60773 GCA_009831015.1 Picea engelmannii | reverse complement strand
AGTGAAATGATAGTCCTTCATCTACACAGTAATAAATTATAGGCATGTATGACAAGGATAATTGGGAGTCATCTTGCTCCCCATGTAGCTTGCATAGCATGGCTACCATGTACTGATAAGGCCTCCTTAGTGTTTTTGTAGGGTACCCTCCCCTGGGTCTAAGTTTGAATTGCATTTCTGGCTTATACCACCTAGGGAACCACTCCTTGGTTGTATATTCAAACTCATCGAGAAGTTATATATCCAGCTTCTTAGTCCCTTTCTCGAGATGATATCATTTTTCTAAGTCTTTGGGTCGAAACAATGCTATGGGTTCCGTTCGAGAGTTACAGACATATATGTTCCCCAAATATACATGCTTTAGTATCCAAGTGATGGCATATGTGCAAGGGAACACAACAACCTGTGTTGCTACTCTTAATATCCCAGATCTTTTAATGTTCTTGAAGATCCCCAATTCATCTTAGTCCTCGACATCAATGGAGAAGTTCTGTTTTTTGAATATCCGGTACACATATCCCCATCTAAGTGCATTCCCTTCCTTTTCTAGGAGTCCAACGTTGTCATCGTACATGGCCCTAGGGGTGTTAAGTTCATCTTCAATCTGTTGGCCACTTCTAGAGGCCTCGGTGGCTGGCGCTTTGCTAGTCATTTTCTTTCTTGTAGACGTGTCTGAACCTACAAGGTGAAGATGGGCTTAGTGTAAGGATAAAAACATAACTGATACATAAAACTAATATTTCTAAGTATCTTCAATTACTCGAGGATTCGCTTGAACTAATGATAGGTGGAAGATCATCATCCAATGACGAAAGTATAATGTCAGGCAAGATGGGCACTTTGGTGAGGGCTAAAGAAGGTACCAACTCAAAAGAGGTTCAAAAGGCCAAAATCGAAAGGGTTAGTGCCAACTTCTCTGATGAACTAGTATGTAAATCAGAGAATTTAGTAACAAGTTCTTCGAAGCTCGTAAGAAAGGTTAATGTGAAAGGTTTTGATAGACTCAAGTGTGCATCGACCGAGTTAATATCAAGCTTGTCGATGAAGGGACGAAGCCATGGAGAATTGATTAAGTCATTCTTAATTCCTTCAATGTATCGAATGAGTTGATACGAACTCCTCCGATGTATCAGATGAGTCGACGTCAAGTGCTCTGAATGGTTATAGCGAAAATCAGAGAAGTTTATGTAAAAAATTTCGATGATTATCAGACTAGTTAATAGGGAGATCTCTGAATGAATCAATGACTTTTTTTATAACTCTTACGCAAGGATCGGTGATTCTAATGTGAACAATTCTAGTTATAATCGATAATATCCCAATTTTACATATCAAATCTACTCTAAGTTTTAGCATAGGATTTTATCCCAGGTCTTCGGGATCGAGACCTAAGATTGCGAGAGTTGGAAGCTTCCCTAAAAAATAATTGAGTCTATGGATTCCATTATGGATAACTCAGCTTAGGGGTAGGTATTATGAGTATTATTCAGGGATTCTAGTGTTTCTTGGATCGTAAACAATTGTGGACAAGGATGAGCACCTAGGTAAGGTAAAGATTCAAGGTGTGAAGTTAGGTTAGAAGGATCTAGGGTGATATTTGCTAGTTTGAAAGGGTGAGCCTAAGGCTATGGCTTTTGGAAAAACAGTCTAAGTGAAAAGGAAGGAGTTGAAACCGAGGGTGAGAGAGGGGGAAGGTATGGGAAGAGGTGGAGGACTGTCTCCGTGGAAGCCTTGGGAAATCCAAAGTTTAAAAAGACCTTGCCCTAAACTATTAACCAACAAAGAATGTATGCAAGACAGGGTTAGGGCTTACCTAGCAAGGGTCCACCATGTGGGAAATGTTGATTGGTTGGAGGTGAGGAGATTTGGGATCATTTTTTGTTTCATATGGGGTCTTTTCCCTCTCCTCGATTATCGATGAAATAATGAAACCGAGGGACGAATACCCATTTATAATTTTTTTTTGCGATTTGTGCAATAAATGCGAGTTGGTGGATAACTTTAAACGATGAAGTTGTTGTAAATTTCTATGATGTAAATTGAATAAGGACTTCATGGGAAGTCTTCTTATGTACATCAAAGGACTTGGCATGAAATGCGTCGGTATTCATCTGAATAAATGGAAACAAATCCTTCGATGAAATCAGAGGCGTTGACACTAACTCCTCTGATTTCATCGAAGGAGTTGAAAGCAAGTTGTGTGATAGAGAGGACTTTCAAAAGGGAAGACACAAAGTTGATCGAAGCATATTGGTGCAGTTGGAGGAAAATCTTCTGATGTCCATCAGGGGAGTTGGTGTTAAATCCTCTGATTTCCATCGATGGAGTTGGTGTTAACTCCTCCAATGTACATCGGAGGAGTTTTCATCAACTTGTCCGAAAACCAAAATTTTGACTTAAACTTTTTCTCAAGTGCTCCAATTTGAAAAAAGCAAGCTTGGCTAAAAAGAGAAGCTTGAAGAGCATGTTTCGAGGAGGAGAAGAATCCATTAATAAGACACAGGTTGTAAAGTTTTCAAAGTCGGAAAATACAAGGGGATTGATTTTCTTGGAGGGGTTATGCAAGTATATTACAAGAAAAAGGAGGGTTGTTGTGCATGGCACAACAAATGGCGACACACTAGGAAAAGCCTTGAATCTTTATAAGACGATATCCAAACATAGATCTTTGAGGGGGGATGTGTTATCATGCATAACTTATGAGAGAAATAATAGGTTCCATAGCTCAGGTTTTGACGAGATGACATTTGTATGATAAAAAAGGGAAGTTAGGACTATGCCTCGGATCAGATTGTCTTTTACCGCATACTTATTCATTTAAAAATGACCTAGGGGGAGGCGTAAGGAGTATCGCGTGGAAACAAAACATTAGGAATGTTGAGAATACAAGTTGTGATGCATTTCTCTAGTGTTGCTCCATTTCCAGGGAGTGTCCATAGCCCTAATGGAGTCACCCTGATGTCACAAGCCTTGCTCCGCTACTAGCTATCATCTATAGCCCCGACGAAGATACTTGCATGTCTCGCGTGATATGGAATGTCTTTCCCCGAGCCTTTACCTTTTAAATTTAATTCTCTTATGATTTAAGATAGGTGGATGGTGGGATTCCAATTTTTCTTTAAAGGAATTAGGGATGACACCTATGATAGTGATATTTTCCAACCTGATTATAGATGAGTGAACTCCCCGAGCAATGTTCTTTGGAATATTACAAATGTCTCTCCCCAAACCATTTCCTCTTAGTTCAAACAATACAAAAATATGTTCTTAGGTTGAACCCTTGGTTCCTTACTTTGTCATATTTAAATGTATGATGCTCGTATATTTCTGAGCTATGTTCCTCTACTAGATCTGACTTAAAGTGATGCACGTCAAAGCTATACAACTAAGGATGGATTGTGTCTAGAATCCAGGTCACAGAGTTTTGGGATATTGTCACCAAATGTGCTACAATTTAGAATCATGTCCAGGGATAAGCTATCAAGAATTTGAGAAGTTAAGGGCACCAATTTTCAAGAGAGAAAAATAAATCCTAAAAATCGAACACACTATAAATGTTGAACCTAAAAATTAAATGAAAAATCAAAGTAAAAACTCAATAAGAAATAAAAGCAGAGAAAAGAAAAAGAAAATAGACTTTTTATTTATATACAATGAAGGGGTTTCCATGGAGGCTAGTTGATGTAGTGTTTCAGTATTTGGCCATTTACGGGGAGGAGGTCAGCTTTCCCTTCAAGAGTTTGTAACTGGTAAGTCCCTTAGCCAATTTTCTCTTTGATCATGAAGGGTCCAAGCAATAATTGTTGGAATTTTGAATGTTTTCCTTTATCCTCGTGCAACTTGTCTCATTTGAGGACCAGATCTCCAACTTGGAAATCTTTCTCACCGACATATTTCTTATCAAAGCAACACTTAACCTTTTGTTGATGAGTTTCAAACTTGTGTTTTTCCTTAGAAAAATTTTCTTCTAAGTTTAAGAAGGTATCAATATGTCGTTGGATGAAGAGACATTCTCTCCCATGACATTGTTGGGTGAGTTGTAGGGAAGGAAGGTAGATGTTTGAAGGTAAAATAACTTCTTTCCCATAGACAAGAAAATATAGAGAAGTCTTTATAGAATCTTTAGGGGTAACGCAATCGACCCAGAGGGAATTGGGAAGAGAGTTATGCCAGTGTCTCTAGTGATCAACCATAGTTCGCTTAAGGATTAGGATCATGTTCTTGTTTGTGGATTCATCCAATCCATTTCCATGAGGGTAATATTTGGTTACATATTTCAGAGTAATCCCCTTCTATAAAGCAAATTCAGACAATTTCAATGATGAAAATTATGTTGCATTATCGAACACAAGAGTTAGACATCCCAAACCTGGTAATAATATGTTGTTCAAGGAAATTCATTATTGTTTCATCATTAACATTGGTTAATGGCATGGCTTCAGTACAACACGTAAAGTATTCAGTAGCGGTTAGGATATACATGTGTTGCTTGGATGAATGAGGATTGATCTCACCAATGATTTCCAACCCCCATTGTTCGAAGGGTTCTTCAACAACAATAGGTTGAAGAGGAAAAACTACATTATACTCTCTCCCTACAGGTTTTTGGCATGCTTCACAGCTACGTGAGTGTGCATGAGTGTCCTTGAACAATGTAGGCCAATAGTATCCATCTCCCTATATCTTGTGATTTGTTGTGTCTACTGAAAAATGGCCACTTATCGACCCATCGTGCATATCTGTAAGGACTCTATCAACATCTTGTTTTTCAAGACATTGAAGTAGTAATCCATCATAGTTTTTTCGAAACAAGACGCCATGCACCAACTGATATTTCAACAATCTCAGTTTGAGTGCTCTTTTTCTGCTTGGACTTGAGGTGCTCTTGTGTTGTGTCGTGTTGAAGATAATACTTGAGGTAATTATAATATGAGTCTTGAACTGCTGGAATGTAAAGAACTTTTTGTGTGTACATAGTTAGCTCCTCTTGCCATCCATCCTCTTCTTGATTTCATCACCCATATCTTATGTCACCAATTTGCAAAGACCTTGAACTTTGATGATGTTAGTTGGTTTAAATTCCAGGTCATATTCTTGCAGGGTTGTTATCTAATTACCTCATCTCTCTCTCAGCTCCCTTTGGACAAAGAGGGATCTGACTTATGGATGAGGGACGATGACTTTAGTATGATTATTTAAAATTTAAGGTCTTAATTGTTTGATTGCTTTGTGGACAGAAAAATCTTGCTTGTATATTGGTGAGTAGTTAAGTTTAACACCTTGTAATCCAGTGCTCATGAAGGTGACAGGGTATTCGTTTACTTACTCGTCTTTCTATGAGATCACTACTGCAACGGAATGATCAGACGCAAAGGTGTATAGCAAGAAATACTTAGTGAAATCTGGGTTTTGTAGAGCTGGTGCAGCGGCTATAGCGGCTTTGATATTTTGAAAAGCCTCTTTCTCAACGAATGTCCATTTGAACTGACCATCTTTCTTAATCATCTGTTGAAACAGTTTAGTGATTTCAGCGAAGTCTGGAACAAACCTTCTTACAAAGTTGATCTTGTTGAAAAAAGACTGCAGTGACTTCTTGTTATACAATGGAGGGATTTACATAATAGATTTTGTAATATATGGGTCCATCAAAATTCCATCTTTCGAAATTACATGACCTAATAGTATACCTTCTAAAACAACAAAAATAGTCTTCTTGGGATTTAATGAGATCCCATACTTCCTACATCATTCAAATATTTGTTTCAAATGTCTTGAGTGATATTCCCTTTTCTTTGAATAAATTGTGACATCATCGAGATAGAGCACCACACTTTGACCAATTAATCCTTTGAAATCAATATCCATAGCCATTTGAAATGTAGCACCTACGTTCACTAAACCAAAGGGCATACTTATGTATGTGTATGTTCCCCATTTAGTTCTGAATGTGATTTTTAATCGGTCTGGTTCTACCATGAGAACCTCGTTGTATCCTGAAAAACTCATCCAATAGAGAAAACATCTATGAGTCAAAGATGAGTTGAAAGATCTATTCCATGGGGGTAACTGGGTAGTTGTCTTTGTCAAAAGCTCGGTTTAAGTTCCATAAATCTATACATATCCTAATTTCTCCTGAATTCTTTCTGACGGGCACCATATTTGACACCCAAGTTGAATGACGAACCTCGAAAATGATTCAGGCGTCTAATTGTTTCTTTAGTTCCTTCTGGATAAGTGGTTCAAGATTCGGATGTATATTTCTAAGCTTTTATTGGAATGGTTTGACACCTTCTTTAATTGGAATCACATGTTGGATTATTTGAGTGTCATGAGTCTTCATATCATCATAAGTCCATGAAAACACATTGCGGTACTTATTGAACAGTTCTGTAAATGTGTGTTTTTCCGCCTCTAAACAGCAGGTGCCCAGGTTGACATACTTGGGTTATTCATAGGTCCCTAGATTGACCAGAAAATGCATCATGGTTGAACTATTGGTCTTTGGATTAACAAGCCTTCTAAACTTAGCCTGTGAATCAAATAGCTTCTCGAGTGTCAATACATTCTTTAGGAAATTTACTTTTACTTTGCTTGCCTCATCTCAATAATTATGAAGTTCTTATTTATGGGCTTTATCATCAATCATAGAATCCTAGAAGACATCTGAGCTGGTGTGAAAATTGATAATTTGAGTATCGTTATTGAATACTCACAAATTCATGATGTTATCCGGTATTGAAGGTTTGAAAATCATTTCAATGGAAACACCATCACTAGGGAGCATAAACCTAGATGTTGTGTTGGCCAATATATATGCGTCAATATTTTGATTATGAGGTATAGAAGTAATATTGAATGCATCAAAAGAGTAGAGAAGATTCCATACCTCTTCTTGATATGATTTTAGATGCGGTGAAAAGCAATGATTGGTATTTCTTACATGTCAAGCGATTATTTCTGAATCACCAAATACTTTGAGGCACTTCACCTTAAGGTCAATGTCCTTTCTCAGACCTTGGACTAAGGCTTTGTATTTTGCAATGTTATTGGTACATTCAAATTCTAGGTGACAGGATATGAACGTCTTACGTTGTTCAGGATCAATCAACACACATCTTGCCCTGGATCCCTCTTGTGACCTGGAGCCATCAAAGAACATGGACCACATGCTAGTAATATAATTAGTTTTCTTAGTTGTGCTAAAACCTAAGTTAGTTAATATGGTACATGCCCTATTATGTGTTCGTGGAAGGAGTTATAATTGTGAATCTGGTTGTATTTCATATGTTTGTGCTTTATAACAACCATGATCAGTTTCCAAAAAATAGTTACCTATAATAGTGTGAGCAAAGTTGACGGGTTCATTTTTATCTTCTAGCTCAGTTACCATGTGCTTCATGTGTGATTTGGTGTCCATGCGGATCTAGTTTGGTTTACCTTTATAAGGAAGCATGTGCTTCATGTGAGATTTGGTGTCCATGTGGATCTAGTTTGGTTTACCTTTATAAGGAAGTCATAGATGTTGACCAGTCAGTTGAAAAATATCCTTGAATTTTAGTTGACTAGTCTTTGCTTAACAACAAACCATAACTTTTAGGTATATCAACCACAACAATATCTATAACTTAATGTATTCTAGGGTCAGATGCAAGCCTAATTAAGACATCTTTAATTTCTCCTTTCACTTTGACATATGTCTTATCTAACTGTATGATTCTTGTTTTGGTTAACTGTGGGACATCGTTTATCTTTTGACAAACTGCATAAGGCAATATGTTTGATGAGGCACCAAAGTCAGCTAAGCAATTGTGTACATTGAAATTGAAAATTTCATACATAACCAGGAAAGGAGGTACCTGATATTTTGAGTGTGCACCTATACGTGTTGTGTTTATGGCAACCTCAATTTCCACCTGGTGGACTTCTTTTGTTTCAACAGTTTTAGAAACACTATTAGTAGCTGCAATGATTTTCTTCTGAGAATTATCATGTTTAAAAGCATCATACAAAAGATTACCTAGTTGTGCCAATGAGAAAATATCAAACATGGAGATATCCGCTTTCGTTTTCTTCATATCTTCTATGTCGTTATAATCTAGAGCTTTTTTTCCTAGTCTGCTTATTGTCGGGTTTGATTGTGTGCCACTGGTCTTGTTGTTGGGTGCAACTGTGTTGGATTTGGCACTGTTTACAACTGTGTTGGATGTACTTGTTTTTTTTATGTTAGCCGAAACAACTGTATCATATTTATTTTTTTATTTATTCTTGGTCAGGATACTTGGATTCAAATTGGGAATAGGAGGGGTAATTTTTTTGAGTGGAAAGTTATTGTCTTGGGAAGAGGAGGCATTATGAATTGGATCCTTACTGCACAAATTGTAATATCTAGGCACAACCTTCATTACTGGTGTATTTTCAACAAAAAATTATTTTATTTGCTCATCACTTGAGTCTATACACCAGTCCCAAAGGAACATAACAACGTTCGGGGGAAGCTCATCAATGGTATCGTCTTTCACTATGTCACTTGGCTATTCATTGTTCAGAATTTGTTGATCTAACAGTTGATTTATAACCAAGGTCATGGAATTTACCCATTGAGGACATGTCTTCTCAAAATGGTTTTGTTGGTGATATGAGCAGAAATTATCTATATTGAAGCTATCTAGATTTAATGCAACTTAAGGAGCTTTGGGTGGGTTGTCGTTTCTCTTAAAAAAAGGGCAGAAGGTTCTAGGTATTGAAGATCCTTCGTCAACATTCTTTTTTAGATCTATGAATTCATTCAACAATTTTTTGACCAACTTCACCATGCTATCAATATCCTTAGGTTCCTTTTCGGTCGGCTTTGTTAGCAGTAAAGGTTTCTTTCCAACCAACCTGGTTTCCTTAGAGTGTAAGTGATGGTCATGTGAGGATTACTCCCTCTCTATAGTTCCAGATTCATCGAAATTCAGAGCCAAGGTGTCTCTATTAGCTCACTTGACAAACATGCCTATGGAAGGGATAAGAGCCACAATGTAATACTTGATGGCTAAGGATTGTTAAGGATTTGTGTCAATCGTAAACTTAGTTAGGATAGTGAGAAATCATTGATTGAAATCCTTCACTTTTTTCCTCTGATATATTTGAATGGCTCCTAACTCTTTATACAAGGATGTGGTTGTTTTTCGTTCACCAAATTTTCTAATAAAGACCTTCTCAAAGTCTTCCCAATAGGTTATGGAATTGGGTGGCAGATTGAAATAACAAATAGATGCTCTGCCAAAGAAGGTGTAAGGAAACATCCTACAGACCACATCTTCGTGTTGGACATTTAGAAAGCGAGTGGCTAAGAAGAAGTTGTTTATGTGATCTTCTGGTGAGCTAGGTTTGTCTGGATCAAACTTAGGAAGGACTTTGTCAGATTTCTTGGGCATTTCATGTAAGGGTCCTACTAAATTTAAAGCACCTTTAGACATCCAAGGTGGGATCACTTCCCTTCGCTCTTGGTGTTCACCCATGATTTGTTTGAGGTTAATTTCATGGTTTTCGCCGTCAAGATTATGTTCGAACTCAGGAAGGGTAGGAAGAACATGGATCAAGGGTATTGAAACCTCTTGTAACGTGGTTTCGATGAGGTCTTCTACAAAATAAACAAAAATATTGGGATGTTTTTCTGGTTGTCTTACGTGAGTAGCTTTCCTCCTTAGAAGATTTGAGGTTGTTGGTAGCTTACCAAGTAGTTTTGTGTAAGCGTGGGTGATATGGCGAGTTTCTGAGAACTCTTCTTGTGGCACACGAAACCGAGTTTTTCTATGAGTTTTAGGACTACATGTGGAACTTTTGAAATTATGGTTTGTATCTTCATAGGTAATCTCATGTTCATGACTACTATGTTGGAAAAGAGACAGAATAGGGTTGCTTTCAGAGGGCTGGCCTGTTGTTAATATGACTTGTTGTTGATCTATAATATCATATCCTAACTAGGGGCGAACTATAGTAACCAAATGAGTTGTAAATGAAACTAAACTCTGTCAAGGATCCCACATAGATAGTTGAAATGAAGGTGAAAAGTTAGAAACATGAGCACACATACATATAACTAGAAAAGTATAAATTATATTTCTGCATACATTAACAACTCATGAGCTCAAGACTTAAAAATATAAGAAAGAATATAAAATATTGTAACATAACATTGTGTGTAACAGATTAGTCTATCAACAAACATTGTTCTTACAGTCCATGTGATAAACATGCATTCTATTTGAAGAAGTTCACAGCAAAATCAGCCACACACACAAGTTCTTCTCTCTTTTGAAAGTTGTCCCTAAGGGCTTCTCAATATTAATCAATGTCGTATATGTCATTGAATTAGTTCTTAAGTTTATACAATGCTTGAAGAGCCCCTTTAAAATGGGTCTCTTCTTCTATTTATACTATTTTCCCTAACTGTTTTGTGATTCTTTGTATTCCCCTAAAGAAATTGTTACAAAAGTGTTCATCTCCCCTCTTCTTGATGACAAGTGTACAAAGAAAAGAAAAAATCAGTAGTTTAGAAAAGACAAAATAGGGCGCAGATAATAGCAATTTCTAATTTGATATTTTGTCCTTTTATGGATTCTTGTCCTGGAGGTATGCTACTTAGATTTCATGTTGATCATGTAAAGTTAAGAGTCTATGGTATGCAAGCTCTTATATGGTAGTCGTGTGCCTAGTTATGTTGTCATTGAGGGTATGCATATATTTTGATATTGTAGCCATGAATGCATGAACCGTAGTATGGACCTTTGTCGGTTGAATGAGGTTATTTTCTATTAGGTTCGTTGTTACTGCGGTGGTTTCCTTGGTGACTCCTTGTTTGTGATTTGTGTTGTCTTGTACCTTGTCGACCAGTTCCTCCATTATAATATTTTTTCCAAGCTCCTCTAACTGAGGCAGTCGGCACAACTTGAGTAGTTCTTGCGTCGCTTTGTGTATGTGTGAACATATTTCTATTGAAATTGTCATTTCTTTGTCTACCTTTTGTCCCATTTGCTGACAGTGGTCTAGTGGATAGGCATCATTTTTTCTTTCCCTAGCTGAGGGACGATAAAGTTCAGTCGGTGCATCCAAGTTTTCTGCAATCCATGTATCAAGGTTGTTCATGCCCTCCCGAATAATATTGAACTATGCAAGCTTGGTTTGGAGAGTGTTGTGTTGGTTTATGATGGTAGTAGCTAAGTCCTTGAACATGTGCAAGTGAAAGTACATGTCGATCAGGTATTCTTCGAGCTCAATACTGACCTTTTATGTGCTTGCCTAGAAACTTCAAAGGTTGCCCTCGTTGATCTTTACCTATCAAAGCTTCTCCTTTAGCTCCCTAATCCTTGCTTCTTTTACCAAGTCTGGCTAGTGTAGATTTCAAACATTATCCTTTGTGGCAATCCAAAAAGTGGATCGAGTTGAGGCTATGGCCACTGGATCCTTGTTGACATGTTCTGTTATGGGGATCTGTGTTATGACTCAAATCGGGTTCCCCTTGTTACTGATACTTTCTTCTCTTGTTCTTGTACAATTATGCCTAATGATTTATCATATACAAAATTCCTTAGGTTGGGAACATCATTTGGCCTAAATGGAGTATCGATTCATGAATTTAGTCCCTTGATTTGTGTGTGTTCGCTTGTGAAACCTATTGATATCTCAAGGATATCGATGTCCATTAGGACTGTCTGACTATTTTTGGCTTCCTCGTTTTTCTTTCTCTGTTCTTCCTCTAATGATTTGTATGTCGCTTCTTTCACTACTTTCTGTGTTGCTTTTGTTGTTGTTGCTTCTGTTGCATCTTTTTCCACGGTTTCCTTTCGCTCAACTTCCTTCTGGGTTGTTTCTTTTGCTATGACTTTCACTTTAGATTTGGCTTTGGATTCTTCAACAATTTTCCTCTTTTTCTCAGTGGTGACGTTCTTTTTATTATGAACCTTCTCTTTCTTCCTCATCTTTTTATATTCCTGTGTCTCTTCTTCCTCTGTTGATCTTGAATGTGCAGAAGCGGAAACATGAGACATCCTTTCTATTGCTTCTTCCTCCACTTTCTTTATGGCTTCTTATTGCACTTTATCTTCATCCGCAATCCTTCCTAAGGGCTTGCCTCGTCTCTTGAAGGTGACCTCGTCGTAATTTCTTGCACTACAATGTACCTCCTCCTCTTCCCATACATTTGTGGTGTATTCCCAAGGCAAGCCTACCTTATCGAAATGTTCTTTACAACCCCCTTTGGGTTATGCGAGTAGATTACAAGAAAAAGGAGGGTTGTAGTGTCTGACACAACACCAAGCTAAGGATGAGCGCACTTACTATGCAAGGATAGATAGATGCCATGAATATCACTCTGTGATATTCATCCTTAATATCTCACTCATTATTGACAAGTAGTGGTTTCATAACTAATTTATCACACTGTGTTGATATTATTACCTTCCATGCACAATAATATTTATTAGTGTGTATTGACTTTCACACCATTGGTATTTAAGTGACTTGTAATCATAATTGGGAAAGGCTACATGTATTACATATCTATGCAACTTGCACCTATAACTGGTAAATATTAGATTATATTACATTATGTAATTACTCCAAATTATACTCACAATATAACTAGTGTAGATCTCAAACCATAAATCTTAAGAATCATATTAACTAATTTGTAAAGAATGAGATACATATTGTAAAACTTGAAGGAGTATATTCACATATATTGAAGGAGTATATTCACATATATTGAAGGAGTATATTTATATATTTTGAAGGATCACACAGACACTAAACCTACTATTACAATATTGGATTCAAATGTGTAACCTTATGCTTTAGTGAAGAACAAAATTTAACTCATTCTTAAACGCAAACTACAATTCAATAGTGATTTGTACGCAATTTCTAGAGTAGGGTTATTAACACTAGGAAGGGTGTTACAAGTGGTATCAGAGCCAAGTTCAAAAATCTATGACCTTGGAGCTATTTACTATTTACGCATTCTAAATTTTGTTATTTATAAAATACTAAATTAATTCAATCGAATCTGAATTATTTTATTCTACCAAGTAAAACATGGATAGAAGAGGAAGAGAGGTAGGATAGCCAGAGGTCAATGTACATGTCTACCTCTAGCACAACTTACACCTCCACAGCCTCCACCAAGAGAAGAGGAACATGATCAAGAACTAGGATATGTACATGCTAAAGATGTGATTACCATAATGCATTTTAGAGGATGTCTGATACACTAATGAACAAAATGGAAAGGAAAGAGGGAGAAGTCTCTATGCATGTTGAAAGATCACAAAATCCTATAAAATCCTATAAGTAACCATGTACATAGAAAGCTAGAGAAAGTTAAATTTCCATGATTTTCTGGTTCTACTGATGGATAGGTGGTTGAAACCTGGTAGGAAAATATGGCAATGTGTTTTTCTCTAAGGGATTACACCTCTGATATCAAAGTGCATACATGTATATTCCAACTAAAGGGAAGTTATTTACTTTGGTGGAAGACCCTATTGCCACAAATAAGGATGGATGTGTCCAAAATTTCATCTGAACTATTTGAGGAGAATTTTAGAGAACGTTATCTTTCTGAGGAATTTATTGAGAGATAATTGAATGAGTTTAACTCATTAAGGAAAAATGGAAGATCAACACCTAAATATGAAGCAAGAATTATGGAACTGCTAAGATACACACCACATATGAACATAGAAAATTTGTCAGTCAACAAATTTGTATATGGGTAGAACTATAACATTAGATCTAAAGTGAGATATTGATGCATCACACTTTGCATGAGGCAGTTCAAAGGGCTATAATAGCTGAGAAGGAAATTGGGTGGTGGTCAATTAGACCATTGAGACCCTCGGGTCTAGGAGGATGAAGACAAGAATCAAATTTAGTTAGTACACCAAGACCCATACCATGATGCAAGGATGTTCTAGGGAACCAATGACGAGTACTCATAGATGACCAATAGGTAACTAGAGACCGCCATATCGATCACCCCAACACAATAGAAAGAAGACCTACTTTTTCCCAATCAGGAAATCGAATCCAACCACCTAAGAGGGGGTGTTGGACATGTAAAGGACCACATTTTCAAAGAGAGTGTCCACATGCACATAGAGAAGTTAATTGAGAGCATAGTTAGACTACGGTTGTTGATTTGGGTAAATCCCACGGGATACATGCCATGGTGAACAACCACCAAGATGACTATCAATCCACTGTACCAGAGACATCATGTAAGATTGATGACATCAATTTTTAAATATTAATAGATTCAAGAGCAACATAAAATTTTGTTTCTCATAGTGCATTGTTGAAATCAAAGACGATGGCAATTAGTCAAGAAGATTTCAATCAAGCATATATGACTTTCGGAGTTAAGAAAGCGGTAGGATATTTAGCTAAGGATTGTGAGATTAATATAGATGTATGCATAACCTGAGTATCATTATATTCAACTATTTTGGGATCTTGTTATATAGTAATAGGAATGGACTAGTTAGACACAAAGCAATACTAGATTACAAAAATAAGAAACTTTACTTTATAGATGATTCGTGACATAAAATAATTTAGTCTGAATGAATAGAGGAGTGTCATTAGTGTCGGAACATCGAGCACCGATGGTTCATCACACTTCTCCTGGATTCAGTCGATTGGGTGGTTGACCTGCATTTGGATACAGTTGGTTAAGCAATTGACCAGATCTCTACATCAATCGTTCAAGTAGTCAACATGTCAGTCAGACAGTCAACCAGCAATCGAAGATAGTCAGGTGATGGATCGACCAGCCCATCAATCGACTATGAGTTGGATGCATGGATGATCGGTTTGAGCATCCTTGTTGAATCAACTAAACAACATAGATTTGACGAAGTCAACTCTAACAACTGACAATTATAGGTGGACAATATCTTCCAAATTTCATGGAAGTTGGTTGGATTTTGAGGCTATAAGTAATAGACCCCTTGAGTCATTATCATCAAGTGATCGAAGTGATATCATATGGAGATATCAAGGTCTAATATGCATTGTGATTTTATGATCAAAGTGCGCTTTTCTCAAGTGTTATAATAGTGTCTTTAGACACCACATTTGTCTTCAAAATTTTTGTGTTCCCTCTTCAATTATCTGCATAAGTGTTTGGATGTTTCGTAATAGGTTCCACCCTATTCCCCAACATGGTATCATAGTCGATGGTTTGAAACCTCACTTTTTATATGTAAACCTTGTTGAGTCGGATTTGTTATGTGATTGAATCTGGTCCATTGGTTTGTCGATTGTAACTTATTGAAATAAAACGTTTTGTCTAGATATCAAAGATGGCTTCAAAGATTGATCTCGTTATTCCGAATGGATCAAATTATGTAGTATGGTCACTAGACATGGAATCCATACTGAAGAATAAAGGACTGTGGCAGTATATGAAGATTTTGATTCTAGATCCAACAAACAATCAGGTGAAGTTCGTTGTTGATGGCAAGAAGGATGAGGTTGTGGGGGTCATCACGACATATATCTCACAGGAGATTCATTTTCACCTCGGTGGAATTGACTGCCCTCATCAATTTTGGAAGAAACTCAAGTCGTTGTTTGACAGAGTCGATGAAATCCGTGTCATGCAGGTGGAGAATGAGTTGATCTCTCTCGATCCTCATTCTTTTGACAGAATAGAGACCTATTTGGCATGTTTCAAAGAACTCTAGTTGAAATTGGGTGAATGTGGAAAGAATTATCAGAAGAAATATGGACAAATCATCGAGTTAGTCCTGATGAATTTGTGAACACCATTTGACATGTTCATGTCGAATTTCCACACCAACTAGCAAGCACACAAGGAAGATGGTAAGGATTACACCTTTAAATATTTCTATGGCCTTTTGATTATTTATTAGCATAAACTGCTTGAAGAAGGCAAGCTTGGTGGTAAACATCAATCCCGCTTGCTCAAGGGAAAGAGAAAGTCGAATCACAGGGAAAGAGTAGGGCTTGATACCTCTAGACAAAGACTTGGAGGCTATGACCAGAAACCTAAGGGATAAACATATGCACCCCAGTAAAGTCGAAAGAAGAAGACATGTCATTATTGTGGAAAGATTGGACATGTGGAGAAATTTTGTTATAAGAAGAGAGATGATTTAGAGGAGAAGTCTAAACACCTTGAAGGAGATGTGTCTGTTGTACGTTGACCCGTTGATAATTTCACCTTCCAAGTATAAACTTCTCGTGCCTTGTTATCTCATTCTACGAAGAAAAAATGGGTAATCGACTTTGGGTGCACTCATCACATGGCTAAGGTGCTTCCTTGTTCACGTCCTTGGATGAAGCAAAGGAGAGGAAGATTTGTGTTGCCGATGATTTTGCTCTGGATATTGTTGGTTAAGGTGAAGTTATTTGTTGACATGGGAGGGTTGTCGACATTTATCATGTGTCAAACCTAAGTGCCAATCCATTTTATGTTGCTCAATTAACACATATAGGTAATATTGTGGAATTTTGGCTGGACCAGCTCTATGTTTGTGATTTGAAGAAAGGTCAGTTGATTTTCGTCAGAGGGTTTCTTAACCTAAAGGATAGTCTGTGTAAATTCTATGGCATGACTTGACTCGATAGCGAACCAACTACTCTTGTTTCTCACACTAATGAGTGAAGTCGAACTTTGCATGAACAATTCAGACACCTAAATTTTCAAAGTCTAC
Source organism: Picea engelmannii (assembly GCA_009831015.1). Classification (NCBI taxonomy): domain Eukaryota; kingdom Viridiplantae; phylum Streptophyta; class Pinopsida; order Pinales; family Pinaceae; genus Picea; species Picea engelmannii. The sequence continues at coordinate 44,049 of ML829822.1, read as the reverse complement.
AGTTGATGGCAACTCAGAACATGGTTGTTGGTTTACCTAAAGTGTTTCCCCCTAAAGGAGTCTGTAAAGGCTCTGTGCTTGGCAAGCATCATCAGACACCTTTTGACTCTAGCAAAGCGCGGCGAGCACAAAACCTATTGGAGATGGTTCACAATGATGGTTTTTGCATCAATCTACCTTCCCTTGCAGGTGCAAGGTGTATTTTGACTTTCATTGATGTTCTCTTTCATTTCACTTAGGTCTATTTTCTGAAGAATAAGAACCTTGTCTTTGAAAATTTCAAATAGTTTAGAGCCTTTGCTGAAAAGCGATGTGGTTGATCCATCAAGTGCCTGAGATCAGACAATTGTGGTGAGTATGTAAATCGACCTTTTGAAGAATACCTAGTTCAATATGGTATTGACTAGCAGCGGTTGGTTCTTCACACACTTCAGTAGAATAGATTCGCAAAATGTAAGAATCAAACATTAGTCAAAATGGCTAGATGTCTTTTGCAGGCCAAAATTTTGTCTGCTCGCTTATAGGCTGAAGTAGTGTATTGTGCAAACTATCTTCTCAATCACATCTCAACTTTAGTTGTTCCTTCCATGACTCCAGTCGAACGATAGCGTGGAAACAATCCTTCATTCGGCCACCTTCGTGTGTGTGGATGTGTTGCATGGGCTCATATTTCTAATGATTGCAGAAAGAAGTTTGATGCAAAGAGTCATGCTTTCATCATGATGGACTACTCTGAAGAGTTGAAATCCTATCGATTGTTTGATCATGTCAAACAAAAAATCATTATTAGACGAAATGTATGGTTTGATGAGAATTCTTTTGGTGTCAAGTTGTTGAATGGCTCTTCTAGATTATTGCAGGATGATGCCTGTGATGTTGTCTCAAACACTAGTTCTCCTATTCCATTTTTTCAGTCCATCGACTTGACAGTCGAACTCTTTTCCTATTTTGACTAGACCATCGACCTATGAGTCAATTAGTCCGTTGATATCTATTTCGGCTAGTTCGTTGTCTCCATTGACTGAAATCTCTTTGACTTCTGATCGACCTACTACAGTGAAAAATGATTCACCTGTTTATTTTCTACCCAGATGGGATACCAAGACAATTAAAGTTCTTGGACCTCATGTCGGTGATGTTTCCTCTAGATGACAAACTTGAAGTTAAAAGCAACATGATAGTGTTGCATTGATGACTCGTGTTCTTGAAACTTCTGATCTTGTTGTCTACTCAGATGTTCAAGGATGACTTGAATGGGAATAGGCTATGTAGACATAAATTGATTCTTTGTCGAAGAATCACACTTGGGACTTAGTTCCCCGACCACAAGGAAAGAACATTGTGAAGTGTCGATGGGTCTATAAGACCAAATTTACCTTTGAAGTGTTGATTTTTCAACAAGCTAGGCTTAAGCATGAGGTTCATTTCATTTTAGCATTTTACTTAAACCATTAACAATTTGTTGCAGCAACCAAGATCACAAGAAGAAACACCATGCACAAGTACACAAGAAGTATCCTGGGAATCCCTTCTCAACAAGGGAAGAAAACCCAGCCAATCCTTTGCTATATTCTTCAAGAGAAAAACCTCCACTACCAAGAAAACATATCACACAAAATGGTGCTCACAAAACCTAGAAGACTAGCGCCCGAGAGAGGTGCGCACTTTTCCCAAGAAGACGTACTTGTTGAAATTTCCAAACTCACACAAAAGATATGATTCCTCAATGGAGAATTTATCTTTACTTATATTAGACTTGACATGTCAACATAAGTGTTTATTGGCACAACAGGGCCGACCTCTCTAAATCACAATATAATTAATAATAACCAGATTAATTATCTCTTACATTAATTATCAGTTACATTAAGGTGGGGCCGACCTGTACCCTTTACATTACAATTAGGGTTACAGGTAGTTCTGACTCTTGAACAATATAGCAAGGGATCTCATACACCCACTGGTTCTCAACCACTAGGGGAAGATCCATAGGGATGTCCATATCTCTATCTTACTGTGTCTCACAAAAGAACCACACTCACTAGTGCTCAGCCACTAGGATCACGTTCACTTGTGCTCATCCACAGGCACGTCCAACTCAACAGATCTTCTTTCCCACTACATTACATAGGAGAGTCATCTGGAGTTCATCATCTCAACTCTCTACTCAGAGGAGGCTAATACATCGTCTTCATCTTTGTCTCATAGCAATGCACCCAACTCATGGGAATTCACACGTTCACCTTATGCTCAACCACAGGCACGTTCAACTCAATAGATCTCCTTTCTCACTGCGTTAAACAAGAGAATCATTTGGAGTTCTTCTCAACTCTCTGTAAGGAGGAGACCATCTCTACATTCCAACTCTATCTCAGATAGGAACCACACACCCAACTCATGGGCTCTCTCTTAGGTCAACTCAATCAGTCTGTGTCCTAGAGGATGTCTCACGCAGTTGTAATCATCAACATGAAGGTGTTGTTGAGGGACATAAATCACACCTGGTTGTGAAGATATTTTATTAACAAGAAGGTATCGACTACACTAAGACCTTTTCCCATGTTGCAAAGATGAACTATGTTCAACTAATTCTTTCCCTTGTTGCTTGTTTTGGATGGAAAATCCATCAGATGGATGTGAAGAGTACTTTTCTTCATGGATACCTATTTGAAGAAATTTTCATGGAAAAACCACATGGTTTCATGTCATATTCTAACTTGGTTTATCGACTCAAGAAGTCGATTTATGGTTTGGAGCAAGCTCTAAAGCTTGGTATGCTAAAATTAACAGTTTCTTTCTTTGAATTGGTTTCAAACATTATGAATTTGATCACAACTTGTATGTACTCCATACAAATGGAGACACTTTGATTGTTGTTGTATATGTAGATGATCTTCTCATTACTGGAAATAATATTGATCTCATTCTTAGATTGAAGAAACAACTTGTTGATTCCTTTGATATGATGGATCCTGGTTCTTTGCATTATTTTTTGGGTCTTCAAGTATTACCACTATGTGATGGTTTTTTCATTTCTTAGTCTAAATGTGTGTTGGATCTTTTGACACGTTTAAATATGATTGATTGTAATTCGTGTGCTACTCCTTTTCAATTTGGAGTAAAACTCACCAAAACTTATCAAACTCCCAAAGTCGATGCTACACTTTATTGACAACTGGTCGACAGTCTTATTTATCTTACTCATAATCAACCTGACATTTCCTTTCTTGTTAGTGTGGTCTTTTAGTTTATACAGGACCCAGAAGAAAGCCATTGGAAAGCATTTAAATGAATTTTCCGCTATCTCAAAGGTACCACTCATTTTGGTATAAAGTATTGTCGACGTTCAGATTCGCTAGTTGGATTCATCGACTCTAACTGGGTTGAAAACGGTGATTATTGTAATTCCACTTTTGGTTATGTGTTTCATCTAAGCACAAGACCGTTTATATGGTCTTGAAAGAAATAGAAAGTAGTTTCTTTGTCGACTACGAAAGCATAATATTGTGGCGTTGTTCAAGTAGGTAATGAAACAATATGGATTCACCAACTTCTGGGTGAACTTGGATTTCATGTTCATACCTCGACTATGATATACTATGACAATCAAAGTGCCATACAGGTTGTTGAAAATCATGTTGCCCATAGTAAGATGAAGCATGTTGAGCTCCATGTCACTATTTGAGACAGTTGGTTCATGAGAACCTTGTTTCTCTTGAATATTGTAGAATAGATGATCAGGTTGTTGATATCTTCACTAAGTCCTTATCTGAAGCTATATTTATCAATCTCCATACGATGCTTGGGCTTCAGGAAGATGAAATTATGGGGGGGTGTCATGATGACATAATTTAACCTCCTGAATCTCCAAATATGTGTGTTGATGGGGGGTATTGGAACATCAAGCATTGATGGTTCATCACACTTCTCCTAGATTCAGTTGGTCGATAAATCGACCAGATCTCTACATCAGTCGGTTGAGTAGTCGACATACCTGTCAGTCAGACAGTCAACCAACAATTGAAGATAGTCAGGCAGTGGATCGACCAGCCCAACAATTTACTATGAGTTGGATGCATGGACAGTTGGATTGAGCATCCTTGTCGAGCTGACTAGACACGTGGATTTGATGGAGTCAACTCTAACAACCAATGGTTATATGTGGACAAGATCTTCCCATTTTCATGGAAGTTGGTTAGCTCTTGAGGATATAAATAGATATCAAGAGATCAAAGTGATATCATATGGAGATATCAAGGTCCAATATGCATTGTAATGTTCTAATCATAGTGTGATTTCCTTACGTGATATAACAGTGTTTTTAGACACCACCTTTGTCTTCGAAATTTTTTTGTTCCCTCTTCGATAATCTGCATAATTGTGTGTTTGTTTCATAATATGTTCCACCCTATTCCCCAACAATTAAAATTCATTTCAGTGTTACAACTGAAGAAAAGTATAAGAAAAGGATGTAAATTATATGTTATGACAGTTATGAACAAGGAGGATACAATGAGTATAGAACAATATCCAGTGTTATCATAATTTTTAGATGTATTTCCAAAGGAATTACATGGACTACCACCTAAGAGAGAATTGGAGTTCGCAACTGAACTTAAACTAGGAATGGAACCCATCACAAAATATCCTTACCACATGGTGACTTTGAAATTATGAGAGTTGCATATGCAGCTCCAAGAGATTCTAGATTTGGGATTGATACATTCAAGTATATCACCATGGGGAGAACCAATGATCTTCATAAAGAAGAAAGATGGATCATGGAGACTTTGTATCGACCATCGACAATTAAACAAGGCAATGATAAGCAATCAATATTTGTTGCCTAGAATCAGTAATTTATTAGATCAATTGAAAGGAGCAAAGGTGTGACATCCTCAAATATTAAAACAATTTATTTTAATGTTATTGATTTGAAAATAAATTTCCATTTATGGAAATTCGCATTTGAAATTGTGAAGGCATGCAATTATTATTTTTGTGACTCTTGAGCAAGAGTTTGACATGCCAATTGTCCTCTTTTGATGGACAAATGTATGAGACAAATATTTTAATAAATTAAATGCTGGAAAATAGGTGGAACAACCAGGTTAAAAGTAGTTAACTATGACTCCATGAGTGAGGAACATGTTTGAGTTAACTCAGAGCTGATTTTTACAAGTGTCAAAAGTTGAGTTCTATCATTGGAAGCCCCTAAATATCAGGGATTTGTAAAGCTACGAATTTCCCGAGGGAAATGGATGGAAAATTCCTAGGCAATGGAAAATGAAATATATACAACATATGTGTGAGGAAGGACATTGCTTAGTATGTTTTAGAGATGACTATTTGTTGTGTGAGCACAAGTGGTGTTACACAAATGATTTTCTGAATTGTACCGAAAGACAATGGCTAAGGAGTGAAGCTCAGTTTGCCCTTATGGAGTCATGGTCAAGCTAGGGGGTGATTAGGACAAGTAATCATGGTTGTTATGTATCTATGATTGGGTGGAACATCGATGTTCCATCTATTTTTCGGCATAATCGTTACATATATGTATCTTTATTATACCTCTTTTCACTTCTGTTGGATATTGAATTGCTCATAGCTACATAATTGAATATGTATAGATGTATTTTATTTGTTCATATTGAGATTTATGATTTGTATGTAGCTACATAAACTATATTTATGCTACAAAATCTTATCTATATAGATGTTCATGTTGGGATTTATGATTTGCATGTAGCTACAAAAACTATATTTATGCTACAAAATATGACCTATAGAGATGTATCTTATTGTTCTATTGGGATTAATGGTTTGCATATAGCTACAAAAATTATACTTATGTGTATGCTACAGGATTGGATTGATTAGATGTATGCATGTTATAGAAGCTAAATAGTCATTTTATGACTCATGAATACCTCAACATGAAATTATATATATTAATTATAAATCCTAAGAAAGGAAAAGTTTAAGTAATTATGCATTATTATTCAAATTCTTATCACTTTGGAATAGTATATTTGCTAAGTACCATAAAACCACAGAATTATTTAGATATTTCATGCATAAAAAGAATAAAAAGAAGAATGAATACTTGACCATTCTATAGGAATGTGAGAACAAGGGTTCTATGTCATTATTATTGAAGTTACTAAATTACAAAGTAAACCACGAGAAAATGCAGGCAACAAAAATAAACTACAGAATTAAATTGTTAGGAAACAAAAATGTACATTAATGCAAATTAATAGCGTTAAGCTACATAAATATTTTGGGAACCTGATAACTTTCTTACTTAGGCTTTTATTACAGATAGTTATTGTATACCTGATAAATATATGGGTAAACGGCATATCTTGGTATAAACTACATCTACCTCAGAAATAATATTTTCTATGGTTCCTAATACGAAACTGCCAGATCTACATCTACATGGTTCTTGGATCACTACAAGTATTTTGGAATACACGAGTAAATTCATTTTCAGAATATGATATTAATAAAAGTAAAAAGATTTTTGGAATGATTCAAGTTCCCATAATCAAAGATCCCCCTTGGAACGATTGGATAAATGTTCTAAATGGTAGAAAGGGGTATTGATTTTAGGAAGAGTTTATATACTTAATACATACACATATGTATTTAAAACATGTTATTCCAAGGCTCTTGAGAATTTTAGAGATAGAGTTTTGATGAAAATACAATAATATTTTTGAAGTTAATTAAATTAAACTACAAGAAGAAATGACAATAATAAGTGGTGAGAATTATGTAGCTCACATTTTTAAGACCTAAATTTTTTTTATTATTATGGAAATTTGGGTTTGTTATAAAAGGTGTTCTTTAAAGTAGATTTAATATCGGGATATCATCAATTATGAATAAAGGAAACGGATATTCCTAAGACATCATTCAAGACATGTTTTGGTCGTTATGAATTTGTAGTAACACCCTTCAGATTGAAAAATGCATTAGGAGTATTTATGAACTTAATAATGGAGTATTCAGATAGTACCTTGACAAGTTCATGTAGGTATTTTTGGATGGTATCTTGATATATTATCGTACAATGGAAGAGAACAACAAACATCTAAGACAAGTATTACAATGTCTTAGAGAGCATAAATTATATGGAAATCTCTCTAAATGATTGTTTTTTTAATCAAATATAACTATTTCATCCTCTATAACCAAAATCTCCAAATCATAGCAAATTAATAGTGTTTCTTAATTTTAAATGAATTTTTTTAATTTGACGGTATACCCTCAACCTAGATGTATTTAATCAAATCATTATCATTATCTTTTATCAATGAAGAAAAAGAAACATTAAATTTTAAAATTCAATTTTTTTTATAATTTTATAAATATTATATTTTAGTTAATTTTTTATTTTATTTTTTACAAGGGAAAATTCTCTCAAGAAAACCCAAAGGATACTTTCTTAGATTTGTGGATGGCATCCCTAGTGAACCAATGGATGTAAACTAGTGCACCTCAGCTAAGAGTATCCAAACAAGCACATATTAGCACAAAATTAAGCAAATACCCAACAACATTAATAGCAACCAAATGAACTAACCCTTTAAACTAAAGTAATTGTATTTTACCAACAAAGAAATAAAAAAATGATATTTTAAAATTTTAGTTTTTTAAATAAATTTCAAAATATTATATTTAACAAGGGTTGTATGGCAACACTGTCCTTGTCGAGTTAGTTGGGAAATACGTGTTGAACAATGAAACTTAATATAACTAAATGCACAAGTAATGAATAATTTTTGTCAAAAGATAATAATTGAGGCTTGTTTGTTATTCAAAATGTATAATGAACCGTAAGCTGAATAGAACTATAATATTCATAAATATAATATAAATATATATAATATATTATAAATATAATAATAAATAATATATTAGATAATAAATATAATATAAATATAATAATGCATAATAATAAATACACAGTACAACTTTTTATATTTAGATGTGGTGATTCGTGAAATTCATTAATTATGTAATTAATTCTACATATTGAAAGACGTGAAGGGAGCAATAACACTTCAATTCTATCAACCAATTAGAAATGAGAAACACAAATATTTTTATTATATCCAAAAATATATATTTGTTTTCCTATGTTAAACATTACATTGCATACACAAATTTATGGTAAAAGGCAAATTAATGTCACATCAAAAGCAAATTCATTGCTATAGTCCCATGGCAGGGACTAATAAGCATTAATATGGAATATTATAAAACAATTTAATGGATTAGTTTATACAAAAATTATTCAATTTTTTTTTCTAATTATTATTTTTCTTTAAGCTAAAAACGATATCAATATTTCACATTATATACAAAAAGAGACAAGTACATATGTTCATGGTAGAGGCTTGCCTTAAGAGGAAAGCAGAGCCTCTACCAATATATTGTTTTCGTTTATGGTCTGTTCAGGTGATACCAAGTTAACAATGGTTTGCATCCAAAAAACGACACCATAACTATCCATGTGCATCTACAACTATAAAGTAAAAGTGGACTATTAGACATAACAAACATTATGCAATTGGGGAAGGTGGAATTTCCTTGACTACCAATTCCAATAGAATATCTTCCTCTCCAGCCTGCTCCTGAGTCATTCCGGATGGCTAGGGGTTGTCATTAATTTTAATTGGGTTGGCTTGGGTAACCACAGAAACAGTCGATTCATCCATTTTATGATTTCCCTTCTTCTCTTCTTCCACTGAAGTGACTAAGATACCAATCCCAAAGAATACCTTACACACCACCTCAAAGTTACCTTCAAAAAATTGGATGGTGTGTGGGATGTCTTGTTGCTCATTCTATTTCTTCTCCATGCCCGGAGAGATCATGGCCTTAACCATCTAGTACACTTCTACAATTCAAAAATATTTGGTGTCCCTAGTTCAAGAGTCCCTAGGTCTAACACCCAACATTCTACCTCCTCTAAGAGCTAGTTGTATGATATTTTCTAACGTTTGTCCTAGACTACTTCCTCCAACTCCTCGACCTACATTCTCGCTGAGTCTAAACAATTCTCCATAAACAAGTACTCTACCTCCTAGGCTTCTTTCTTTGCCTTCACTACTATTGGATATTTTTGAGTCGATGTCCGCCTCTCGAGTGGTACCCGTACCCTATCTCTTACCCCCTCTTCCCCCTTCACCATACCTCACCGTCTTCTTGTTCAAATCAAGCAAAATTCCACAGTACAATAGTCGCCCATGTAACAAACCCACCTACTCACCGAGTGAAAGACAGAGAACGTGCCAAAACCTACAAGGCTTTGACAACAATTCTACCCTGCTCCCACAAATACACCCTAGAATTTTTATAACCCAAATCATCCCGCAAAATTCCATAGAATGGATATGATAAACTAAGCAAGATTCCCCCAACCACACACCAGAAAATACATAGATCACCAGAGAAAAAAAACATGCAAGGCTAGATGGGAGGCTAAGAGTCGAGGCGTGTGGGTGCCCCGAGCACCTTAGTGACCTAACTCCATATTTTCCTTATCAAAAGACAATGAAACTACTGATATAGACTAGCATATTGAAACAAACCACTACCACTCATATATCCTGACACAACTCTCTTCCTTTATGCCACCTTCAACTTCCATTATCACAACATGATGTCCCCTAGAACTAATCGCACCATACCATGTCTAATTGAGCCTCCCCTCAACCTTCATTTCTTTGCACCTCATGTATTGCTCTGTAGCCTTGATATGCATGGCCATCATCCAAGTAGTGAATGGGAGGCATCCTATACCAACTCTCGCCACCTATCGTATCCTCTCTCGTGTCTTCATTTCCTTGCATGGTGGCGATAGAATGACACACTTTCGTTGTCTTCTCCTCACCCGTTAACACCCGATACGAGTATTGTTTTCTAATCTGATAGTCTCTTTCTTATAGTTTATCCTAAAGGTTAGCAACAATGTTGGCATGTTGTTTTTCATGCTTATCAAATTCTCTTTGGATTTGCACCACCTCTTCCCTAGCAGTAAATTGTGATCTAATATATATCTCTAGTTTTTGTTGTAGCTGCTCCTTTTTCCTTGCAATATCATTCGAGCATTGTTGTGTGGTCTCCTCATAATTGCTTGTCTAAGAATCAATGGATAGAGAAGCTATAACTGTCCTCAATTATCTAGATAGTGAATTTTTTAATTAAAGTTGATTGCAGGTATGATAGTGCACTCGATGGAGAAATGGCCAAATGCACTCTAGTAGTCCAACGCGGAGTGTAGAAAGAAGCCTAAAAACATCAAGAATTCATACTAGTAGATGATAGCAGTTGTTCACGTGCATGACATAGTTGAGTACCAGTCCAACGCAGAGTGTAGAAAGAAGCCTAAAAACATCAAGAATTCATACTAGTAGATGATAGCAGTTGTTCACGTGCGTGACATAGTTGAGTACCTTCGTTCTGCCTCTAAAAGATCCAAGTCGGAGTCAAAGGGTTATAAGCCCCCAAAAATATGAAAGAGAATTGAAACCCTTATTTAATCCTTTGATCTCTCTTCCTCGTTAAGAATCCAAACAAGCATTGGGCATAATTCATAGTTTCCTAAAGGAATTTAATCGATCTTTGCAGTATCCATAATTGATTTTGATCCTTTTCCACATAGGCAGGATGTACAAGAAGTTGTTCAATTTTGTTCCTGCAAGATATGCAGACACAGATGACGCACAAATCAAGTTCTTTTCTTCTTTTTCTTTCAACAACACAAAACTACTACTAATCTCCTATGTCTCTTCAAAAAGCTTCACAAATTCTACACATGTTGAAATATCTACACCGAAATGCATTGAAGCCTATAACCGCACGGTTCGAGCAATTGCTTAACAAAGATTTTGAGGAAACCAACACACCAAGGTCTATATCTTCCACAGTTTGGAAATGTCTATGCTTCAATGAAGAATGTAAAGGGACAATGCATAGAGTAGAATGCAAGAGGCCAAAACAAGATTCAAGACATAAAGTGTTGCACAGGGCGAAATCATCTCTAGGGTTTTCAGATGCTTTATTGGTATCGATCATGGCTCTAATCATGGATTTATCTGAAAAAATAAAGCTCTGATACCATTAATAGGCCAAAGATGGATAACTCCCAGGATTGATTTTTTATTAATGTAATTCACACATAAATACATTGAAGAGACTCTTGGTTTCATCTTCCAAGAGGTCCAATGACTCTTGACGTTCACCTATGACTTTTCATATTTCTCTAAATTAATATTTACAATTATTTTACAATTATACCATAATCCCAAGGATTAGGTATCTAACACTGAATTTTGATATGTTGGTTCTATCCACCTTGCAGTGTTTCACCTCCACCTCTATCTTTATTATCCTTACTATATATTCTAGTTTTTCAACCATGCTTCTAATGTTATGTTGAGTTGCTTGTGAAAATGCAACTCCTACTAAATCTAAAGCTACAGGATTGTTGTTGGTACCTGGGATGAAAGGTGTCTTAATAGTTATAGATAATGGTTTAGCTCCTGGGATTTCAAGCCTCTTACAAGGCTACCTCACAATTCTCTCTCTGTATTTATAAAAAATGAAGGATTCTCGACTGGACACTTTGTCAAATTTAGAGGGGTTGAATTCACCCGATCCTAAGTCTCCTAGAGGAAAATGACCTCCAGTTAGAAGGTGCACGAGGTGGACTTTGATGGCCTAGTGTCCATGGGATTAGTGTCTTACGCTTCCTCCTGGACCTTCTTCTCATCTTCTTCCTTCTCTTTCCAGGTTATTTCTTATTCCTCTTCCTCTTGCCTCTTTCTCATTTATTCCTCTTATTGTCTCTTTCTTTCTACCTCTTGTTGCTAGAGCCTTTGTGAATTAGCTTATTATTTTATTTTTTCTTCTTCCTCTACTGCCTTGGTTATAACTTCTTATTCCTACTGAAGTCTCAATACTTCAACTTCCCTTTCTATCCTCTCTTTCTCAGTTGTTTCCTTAGTTGCAACTTCTTTCTTTGCTCCCTCCTTTTCAACTGTTGCTTTAGTTGGAGATTCCTTCTTAGCCCTTTCATTTTCAACTACTAATTTAGTTGCAACTTCCTTCTCAATCCCTTCCTTCTCCGATCTATCCTTCTTTTCTTTGGAATTGCCTCCCATCCTAAAAATCATTTCATCGTAATTTCTTTCTCTTCTGTACAACTCTTCTTCTTGCTAGGTCTCACTCTAATATGACCATCTATATTTGTAATGTCTACACTGTTGGTCATCAATTCCCAGAGGATCATGTCTATGGAATCTTTCCTCCCCGAAATGGAAAGTTCTCATAATGTCTACTTCTGCCTATGTTGCTTTGGCATCTTTGAAATTATAATATCCTACATGAAATCGAGTTTGGGGCCAAAGTAGTTTCTTATCCTAGGCTAGAGTTTCCCTAACTCCATGGACCATAGTGTGATAAGTAACTTCCTACAAAACTAGGTTATATGGTATGAATTTTGGGACCAAGTGTGAAGATTTTGTGGCCCCATAAATGTTGATGTATGTCCCCTACTCTATCACGTACTAGTCTCCAACTTTACTTATTGCATGCATAGCTTTCTCTGACATACATGGTGCTAGATAATATAATAGTAATCAATATAAATGAATCATGAAGTGTTCACAAATATTATGATAGTGGATGCAATACTTATGTTTCCAGAGGTATTGGCAATACACATGAATGGGAGGATCACTTGATTGCCATTGACAACCCATACCTAAGAAGGCATGTACTATTCAGACAACATTCATTAGATAAGAAGACATATGAAACATAGGGTGTTTCCCTGGCACGATATATCTTGTTTTTTATATAGTTTACTCCATAGTGGTAGACAAGATGGTATCCCAATTTAAAATTGTGACGGTTTTATTGATTGTGAATATTGAAGGCACTCATGATTCCTTGAATTTTTGGGCATCTTCATCTCCATATATTTAGCATAAGAGGGCTACAACAAACTTATATGGATCTATTAATAGCTTCATATGTTAGGTTCCTACTCTTCTCACCTTGAACATTATCCTGGGCACTCACCAACCCTTCATTATCTCTCAAAAGTCATATGGGAATTGTAGCATCTAGTCATCTATGACTTCAACCTCTTTTGTTGGGAGTTTATCATACTAGTGTATAACAAAGGTCTAGAATGTTGCAGTGGCTTTGCCTTGAGTATACTTGATCAACCTATTGTCCACATCATCGTAGTGGATGATCCATGCAATGGCCTCTGCACATGGGAATACTATGACGTGTGCAACTACTTTGTGCAATCGAGAGTGCTTTATCATGTGGTAGACACCTTCATTAGGGTCACTATCTCCATAGAGGAGTGACAATTCTCGATATGTATCTTGTTGAAACATCTAATACACCCCCCAACCACACACCATAAAAGACATAGAGCACCAGAGTAAAAAAACATGCAAGGCTAGATGGGAGGCTGAGAGTCAAGGCGTGTGGGTGCCCCGAGCACCTTAGTGACATAACTCCATATTTTCCTTATCAAATGACCATGAAACTATTGATATAGACTAGCATATTGAAACAAACCACTACCCCTCATATATCCTGACACAACTCTCTTCCTTTATGCCACCTTCAACTTCCATTATCACAACATGATGTCCCCTGCAACTAATCGCACCATACCATGTCTGATCAAGCCTCCCTTCAACCTTCATTTCTTTGCACCTCATGTATTGCTCTGTAGCCTTGATATGCATGACCATCATCCAAGTAGTGAATGGGAGGCATCCTATACCAACTCTCGCCACCTATTGTATCCTCTCTCATGTCTTCATTTCCTTGCATGGTGGCGATAGAATGACACACTTTCATTGTCTTCTCCTCACCCGTTAACACCAATACGAGTATTGTTTTCTAATTTGATGGTCTCTTTCTTCTAGTTTCTCCTAAAGGTTAGCAACAATGCTGGCATGTTGTTTTTCATGCTTATCAAATTCTCTTTGGATTTGCACCACCTCTTCCCTAGCAATAAATTGTGATCTAATATATATCTCTAGTTTTTGTTCTAGCTACTCCTTTTGCTTTGCAATATCATTCGAGCATTGTTGTGTGGTCTCCTCATAATTGCTTGTCTAAGAATCAATGGATAGAGAAGCTATAATGGTCCTCAATTATCTAGATAGTGAATTTTTTAATTAAAGCTGATTGCAGGTATGATAGTGCACTCGATGGAGAAATGGCCAAATGCACTCTAGTAGTCCAACGCAAAGTGTAGAAAGAAGCATGAAAACATCAAGAATTCATACCAGTAGATGATAGCAGTTGTTCACATGCATGACATAGTTGAGTACCTTCGTTCTGCCTCTAAAAGACCCAAGCCGGAGCCAAAGGGTTATAAGCCCCCAAAAATATGAAAGAGAATTGAAACCCTTATTTAATCCTTTGATCTCTTTTCCTTGTTAAGAATCCAAACAAGCATTGGGCATAATTCATAGTTTCCTAAAGGAATTAAATCGGTCTTTGCATTATCCATAATTGATTTTGATCCTTTTCCACATAGGCAGGATGTATAAGAAGTTGTTCGATTGTGTTCCTGCAAGATATGCAGACACAAATGACGCACAAATCAAGTTATTTTCTTCTTTCGCTTTCAACAACACGAAACTACTACTAATCTCCTATGTCTCTTCAAAAAGCTTCACAAATTCTACACATGTTGAAATATCTACACAGAAATGCTTTGAAGCCTATAACCACACGGTTCGAGCAATTGCTTAACAAATCATTTGAGGAAACCAACACACCAAGGTGTATATCTTCCACAGTTTGGAAATGGCTACGATTCAATGAAGAATGTAAAGGGATGAGGCATAGAGTAGAATGCAAGAGGCCAAAACAAGATTCAAGACACAGAGTGTTGCACAGGGCGAAAGCATCTCTAGGGTTTTCAGATGCTTTATTGGTATCGATCACGGCTCTAATCATGGAGTTATCTGAAAAAATAAAGCTCTGATACTATTAATAGTCCAAAGATAGATAACTCTCAGGATTGATTTTTTATTAATGTAATTCATACATAAATACATTGAAGTGACTCTTGGTTTCATATTCCAAGAGGTCCAATGACTCTTGACATTCACCTATGACTTTTCATATTTCTCTAAATTAATATTTACAACTATTTTACAATTATACCATAATCCCAAGGATTAGGTATCTAAGACTGAATTTTGATATGTTGGTTCTATCCACCTTGTAGTGTTTCACCTCCACCTCTATATTTATGATCCTTACTATATATTCTAGTTCTTCAACCATGCTTCTAATGTTATGTTGAGTTGCTTGTGAAAATGCAACTCCTACTAAATCTAAAGCTACAGGATTGTTGTTGGTACCTGGGATGAAAGGTGTCTTAATAGTTATAGATAATGGTTTAGCTCCTGGGATTTCAAGCCTCTTACAAGGCTACCTCACAATTCTCTCTCTGTATTTATAAAAAATGAAGGATTCTCGACTGGACACTTTGTCAAATTTAGAGGGGTTGAATTCACCCGATCCTAAGTCTCCTAGAGGAAAATGACCTCCAGTTAGAAGGTGCACGAGGTGGACTTTGATGGCCTAGTGTCCATGGGATTAGTGTCTTACGCTTCCTCCTGGACCTTCTTCTCATCTTCTTCCTTCTCTTTCCAGGTTATTTCTTATTCCTCTTCCTCTTGCCTCTTTCTCATTTATTCCTCTTATTGTCTCTTTCTTTCTACCTCTTGTTGCTAGAGCCTTTGTGAATTAGCTTATTATTTTATTTTTTCTTCTTCCTCTACTGCCTTGGTTATAACTTCTTATTCCTACTGAAGTCTCAATACTTCAACTTCCCTTTCTATCCTCTCTTTCTCAGTTGTT
>ML829821.1:59737-77242 GCA_009831015.1 Picea engelmannii | reverse complement strand
AGTAACTAATTTATTATTGGCATTTTGAAAAAAAATTCCACCGGGAGGTTTTCCTCAATGGAAAGGATCCTTGAATTCCAATCTTGCCCTTGGGCTAGCTGTCATTCAGGATCTGTATTAGGTAACTCAGTTCTGCATTTGCCGGACCAATTGACGTCACTCATGACAAGATCAATTGATCTATCCTGTCACTCAGGATCTGCGTTAGCTAAACCAATCGATGTCACTCGCGACAAAAGATTTGATCTACCAATGGAGGAGCAAAATATAAGAAGTTTTTCAAAAAGAGCAAAATATATAAAAAGTTTTGTTCAGAATATGTCGTGCACTAATGACAGTTGTGTCAAAGACTTTTAGCATTCATCCAATAAAATAAAAATAAAGAAAAAAAATGGACCTCGCAATTCATCAATGAAATCTTGTTAAAGAAACAAACTTTCAAAATCCGAAGAGAGTGATGGGAGTAATAATGAAATCTTATTAAAGAAACAACCCTTCAAAATCGGAAGGAGTGTTGAAAGCTCCTTGGAGAGCGTTCATAGTCACTAATCCTGCAACAAAACATTTTAACAAATACCATATCAATGTAATACATTATTTTTCTTTCAGAGTAATGGTTCATCAATATTATTATACATGTTAAATGGTGTATTGCAATGACTTTGCCATTGATTATATATAAAATAATCAATATAATTTTTCCAAATTTTATAATTTTATATTAAATAATAATTGTTTTTTTAAATAATTTATTTGTTATATTATTGATAAATTAATTTGAGTTTTGTTCTAGAGTTGGTTTGCTTGAATTAATTTTAATAAAGGTTTCAATATTATTCCCTATCATGGCATTTGGTAGGTCACTTTATTATTACCAATTTTCAAGAGGATATATATATATATATATATATATATATATATATATATATATATATATATATAATAAAAAAATTGTTACATATAACTTACTATAATTATAAATAAATATATAATAATAAATTGAAATCATTTCATCATTCTATAAAAACATTTTATCATTTTATAGAAACACAAGCATATAAATTGCAATAATTTTCTTTATATTTCTTAGTTGTATATTAACCTCATAAGATTCCCAAAATCAATGAAAGCACAAGTTTACAACCTCCAAATTTGTTTAGACAAATACTTCTCATACTATTATAAACTAAAACTAGTTAGTAAAATAAAGCTTAATTATGAGTGATTTATGGAGGTTATTTCTGAATTTCTTCACATGCATATTATCCAAAATTGTTGTTGTGAGGCCTTAATCTCTATTTACTCATCTTTTTCTTGGTCCTCTTGTTGGTGGTGTGTAAACAATTGTTGAGGATGATGCTACCTCTGCCATTCATCAAGGTGGATATTGGTGGTCACTCACCTATTCCAACTGGCTCTTCTTGACATTTTCTTAGTTCAACACGTTCTTCTATACTTCTTTGTAATTGAGGGTTCTACACTTCTGGAGATTTCTGAAGGACATTGGTGGCCACTCACCTAATCCAACTGGCTTATTTTGGAAGTGTTCATGTCAGCACATCTTTCTGTACTTCTAAGGTCGTTTTGGGGCCTTAAACGGTGTTTTTTTGTCTTGCCACAATCAAATTGTAGACATAGTCAGAGTTTGATGGCATAATGTGTAGTTCTCAAGAAGACCTTTCCAATGGGCTATCACACGCCTAAAACATAGGTCGTATACAAAAGTTATGACCCTAGGAAGTTGAGGTACCAACTTACCCATCGGGGCCCACATAGGTTTTGACGTTTCATCTCCTAGGGTTAGGTTTTTGGATGTCTAGGGTTTTGGCATTCTTGAGTAATGTTAAAATGGCCTTTGGAGCCTCATTGCAATGATTTTGCTCAGACAAATGCACGTAGTAGACACATCTCTTCTCAGAGATAACTACCACCATTTGAGCAAGTTGTTTTAGTTCTGCAGTTTTACAGTTTCAACCTATTTCATTTATTCAATAGAAGTTATTGTTCAATGGATATATGTTGTTTTTCTCCATATCTATGTGTTATTGTATCCAGTTTGTTATTCATTTCGTTCCGCTCATAAATCCGGATCAGTGGTATCATAGCGGTCTGCTCTTCATTTATTTTTCTTCGTGCATGTCCTTGACAAGATCTGGGTACAAGAAGTTGGGACTTGAACCAATCAAGCCTTTGTAAGATCGACCGTGTCAATCTCGACAACAAACCATGAGGGACGAAAAGAAAGATGATGGAGCAAGAGATCATTTTAAAATGTTGCTTGAGGAAGCCTTTGTGCGACAAAGGAATGAAATGATGGACAAATTTGCATAGTTCCTTTGGCGGCTGCCCATAGGAGAAGCATCTTCATCAAGCAACCATGCAACCCCCTTCAAGTTACAGGTAAATTTTGATATTCCATTATTTGAAGGACTGATAGATGCATATGTTGTAGATAAATGGTTGAATCTACTCGAAGGGTATTTTTCGGTCCACAATTTTTCTGATAGGGAAAAGATTAATTTTGCACTCCTCAAGGCCATCCCTCATGTTAAGGATTGGTGGGATACTTACTCTGAGAAAAGGGCCATAGAGGAATCTACAATATTTGTGGTCGCCCCCACATGATATTCCTTCAGGGATGCCATTAAAAAATATCACTACCATGTTGGAAGCTACGAGGGCCAATACAAAAGATGGACCACCATGCATCAGGAAAGGGACTAAACAGTGCCAAATTTCACCAATATTTTCCATACCCCGTGCACCAAATTGGGTATCAAAGACTTTGAGAGACATCTAGTGCTCAAATACCCCAGTTGTTTGCATAGATACATTCAAACAGAAATGGAGTTTCTGGACATCGTATCATTGGGTACAACTTATAGATATGTTATCGAGATCGAGCATAAATTTAAGAAGAAGAGGTGAGAGTTTGGATCTGCAAACTCCTCACAGTCGAAGAAGGGAAAAGGCGGCCCCAACCCACACAACAAGGGACAAAGCAAAGATGGCCACTCTCAGGACAACTAGTCCAAGCTGCAACAAAAAAAGGGTAATGAGAAGTCGAAGAAGGACACGAGAAAATGGTGTGAATACCATAAAATCCCTTGGAAAAACATCGAAGAATGTCGCTCCAAGCAGTCACTAGTGGTCGAGTTGAAAACTTCTGATTCAGAGGTCGATTCTGACTCCGAATCAAATCCAGAAGGAGGGAAGCAGATTATCGATGTTGAACCTAGTGCCACTGTCACTACCACCAAAGTCGAGCCAAGCGAACCAGGAGAACCAGAGGAAGGGGAAAGCCTCTTTCACTCACAGATGTGGGTAAAGGGGGCTCTGCTTCATTTCATTGTCGATAGTGGCAGTCAGAAGAACCTGATCTCAGAAAAGTTCGTCAAGCGACTGGGCCTGTCGACAACACCGCACTACAACCCTACACCATCGGTTGGCTTCTCCAAGGATGAGATCTCCATGTCAGCCAACAGTGTCGTCTGCCCTATGACATCAAGCCTTTCAAAGATGAGGTATTGTGTGATATTTCTCCCCTTCAAATTTGTGATATTGTTTTAGGACAACCATATTTGTGGAAGTGGCATGATGTGTATGAGTCTAGGCCCCGCAGTGTTATTATTACTTTGGGTAGACAATTGTACATGATACCAGAAGTAGCATCACTTACCTCTATTTCTTTAATTTCTGCTAAGCGATGTAGTAAGGTCATTTCAGAGACTAGAAAGTTTGTCTTCTTTGTGATCCTTGCTCACAATAACCAGAAGGTCGCCACCACATCTGTGGCCTCTACACAAAGCCTCTCTTTCCATCATAAGCAAGTGGACATGATCGTGGAAGAGTACAGAGACATATTCTCCTCACCCACCGGGGTCTTGACGCACTGCCAAGTCAAATATCCAATTGATCTAATGATCCGGATTATTTTTGGAACGGAATGAAAGCAAAGATATTATAATGAAATACTCATGAAAATTGTCAGAAACAGAGAAATACAACAATACTTGATTTCTATTAATGAAAGAATTGTAAAGAGACTGTAAAAATACAAAGTGCAAGGCTCGTTAGAATGGTGACAACTTTATCTTTGAGAAGAGATGTGATGACTACATTCATTCGCAAGAAGATGATTACAATGAGGCTCTGAAAGCATTTTTATGATAAACATGAATGCCAAAATCCTAGACATCCAAAAACCTAACCCTGGGAGATGAAACGCCAAAAGTCATGTGGGCCCCGTTTGGGTAAGTTAGTACACTAACTTCCCTGGGTCGTAACTTTTGCATACGATCTTAGTTTTAGGCACGTGATAGCTCGTTGGAAAGGTATTTTCAAGTACTACGCATTATGCCATCAAAATATGACCCTATCTACAATTTAACTGTGGAGAGACAAAAAACACTGTTTAGTGCCCTAAAACTGTCCTGGAAGTACAACAAGATGTGCTGACATGAAAACATACAAAATAATCCAGTTGGATTAGGTGGGAGACCACCAGTATCCACCTAGAAGATGTGTAGGGTTTTATACAACCCCAAAAGTGTAGAACCCACAATTACAAAGAAGTACATAAGAACGTGTTGCACTAAAAAGTGACAAGAGGACACAGTTGGAATAGGTGGGTGGCCACCAATATCCACCTGGATCAATCCCCCCCTTAGGAAGAAATTATCTCCATTGCGTTGAGTGACAAGGGAAGAGGGGAAATCATTTTTTGAATCTGATGCTTGGTGATTTGTTTGCCTTTTTGGAGAAGTTGTGCTTCTTGGCTTGTGGAAGACTGTCACAAACCTGTTGCTGGAGGGGTTGAATCTATTCCACCAACCTGTTGTATCTGGGTTGGATGGGGCATTGTAGGTGAAGAAACAATATCTTCTGTCTCTTCGACAATCTATTTTTTTCAGATAGAAGGTGTTGAGGTTGTAGTGGTCTTTTGTGCATCCTTTGAACAGACTGTGAAGAGGATGAATTTTGCAGTATGAGAGATTACCTTGCGGTTTTGTTTTGGTGGAGCAGTAGTTAGAACTACCTCTGGTATCCTATAGAGCTGACCTCCCAGAGTAATAATGACACTACAGGGTTTAGACTCATAGACAACATGATGCTTCCACATATATGGGTTTCCCAAAACAACATCACATACATAAAGAGGGGAAATATCACACACTACCTCATCCTTGAAGGGATGGATGCCATAGGACATGCGACATTGTTTGTTGACATGAAGATCTCATCCTTAGTGAAGCCACTAGTTGTTGTATGGTTACGGGTGTGGTGTTGTCGACAATCCCAACTGTTTGACGACCTTAGCTGAGATGAGGTTCTTTTGGTTGTCATTATCAATAATGAAATGCAATGGGGTCCCCTTCACCCACATCTGTGAATGGAAGAGGTGATCCCCCTCTTTAAGATCTACTGGTTCTTCTAGTTGAATTGTTGTGGTAACGACAATAGTAGTGGGGTCTACGTCGATCATCTATCTATTTTCAATATTTTCTGGATCAGATTCTGAATCAAGGTTCGGCTCCGTGTCTTTGACCTTGACCACTAATCACTGTTTCGAGCAACATTCATTGGTGTTGTGCCAAGGGATTTTGTGGAAGTCACACCACTTCCGAGTACCATTCTTCGTCTTTACTTTACCCTTTTTTTCTTGTGTCTTAGACTGGTTGTCTAGAGTCTATTGGTTAGGTTTGTCTTTACCGTGCTTTGGTTGTTGCAAATTTGCAGACCTGAATTCCCATTTGCTTTGGTGCCTAAATTTATGCTTGATTTTGACAACATATCGATAGGTAGCTCCCAATGATGAGATGTTTAGGAAATCCATTTTGGTTTGGATGTACCTATGTAGAGCCCCATGGTATTTCAGAACCAGATGCTACTCAGAGTCTTTGATACCCATCTTGGTGCGCAAGGTATGGAAAGTATTTGTGAATTCCGACACTATTTGGCTCTTCTCTTTCTGCAGTGTGGTCCATCTCATGTATTGGTGTTCATAGTTATCAACAAGATAGTACTGTTCTTTGACCGCATCCACAAAAAAATCCCAAGTGGGATCGACCCCATATATTCCAGATTCCTATGTGGAACTTTGCTCCCAGTAAGTTTCCCACCAATGTTTGACATGGGGGAGAGCCTTGAGGAGTGCGAAGGTGATCTTTTCCTTGTTGGAAAATTTTTGAACAGAGAAATAACCTTCTAATAGATTTAACCATTTTTCTAGGGCATACGCATCTATCTGACCTTCAAATATGGGAATATCAAAATTAAATTTTACGTTGAAGGGAGAGTTTCCTCCAAAATGGCCGCTTGATGAAGATATGTCTGTTTCTATCGGCAGGTATTGAAGGATGTGTGAAAAATTATCCATCATTTCATCCCTCTATCGTACGAGAGCTTGCTCAAGCAACATGTTAACAGAATCTTCTGCTCCGTCGTTTTTATTTTCTGTCGCCATCGAGGGTTTCTTGGGTCTGCGAGAGTGATTTTCCTCAAGAGAAACAAAATCGAGACCCAATTGACTATACTCGGACCTCGTCGGGGTCATGCATTGAAAAATTATCAAGAGAAGCCCGCTTTGATACCGATGATCCAAATTATTTTTGAAACGAAATGAAAGTAGAGATATTATAATGAGATACTCATGAAAATTTCTAGAAATAGAGAGATACATCAATACTTGATTTCTATTAATGAAATAATTGTAAAGAGACTGTAAAAATACAGAGTGCAAGACTCGCTAGAATGATGGAAGCTTTATTTCTGAAAAGAGATATGACAACTACACTCATTCGCAAGAAGATGATTACAATGAGGCTCTGAAGGCCTTTTTATGATAAACATGAATGCACAAATCCTAGACATCCAAAACCTAACCCTAGGAGATGAAATCCCAAAAGTTATGTGGGCCCCGTTTGGGTAAGTTATTACACTAACTTCCCGGGGTCATAACTTTTGCATACAATCTCCGTTTTAGCCGTGTGATAGCCCGTTGGAAAGGTATTTTCGTGAACTACGCATTATATTGTCAAAATCCAACTCCACCTACAATTTGAATGTGGAAAGCCAAGAAAACACTGTTTAGGGCCCCAAAACGGCCCTGGAAGTACAAAAAGATGTATTGACATGAAAAATTCCAAAATAAGCCAGTTGGAATAGGTGGGAGGCCACCAATATCCACCTAGATGTTGTGTAGGGCTTTAGAACAACCCCAAAAGTGCATAACTCACAATTACAAAGAAATGCCCCCATTATAGAGAAATGTGCTGAACTGAAAAATGTCAAGATGAACCAGTTGGAATTTGGAACAGGTGGGTGACCACCAATATCCACCTGGATCATTGATTCAATCCGTAGTTCACATGGAATTTTCAAGGATATATTGGATTTTAGTAAAGTGGCCCTTCCAGCGAAAAATAAGGCTTGTATACTCTACTTCTTATGATGATTCAACATATGCTCTTTGAACATCTTCTCAAAGGCATGAAATGAGCAATCTGGCTCATCACATTTGGCATGAGAATTTACATACTCATCTAAATGATGACAATAATAATAATAAAGTATATTACAATTCTTGTAGGTTAGTGCATCTGCATAAGTCCTTGCACTATCCATCTCCTTTTGGAACCTAGAAAGCCCAATATTGAACTTCCCATTTTGAAAAAAATTGGACAAAAGAAATCCAAGTTTTTCTTTTTCTTGGGATTTCTCTAAAGAGTTAAAACTAGATGATTCAATCTTCCACTTTGGATGAGGCTTCTTAGCTTTTATCCATCTACCATAGTTTTTGGTCTTGATCTACCACCACGATTATACTAGTGCACGATAAACCATTAAGTGGGGCCACTACCACCATCCATGATTAAATTTCTCTATTAAAAGACCCATTTTCTTGATGCCTCATGTCCTTTGTAGTGGGGAAATTCTTGATTCCACCATCTTTCTCATTTGAACTAGCTTGTAATGGTTGAAATTTTCTTGGATATATATAGTGCTAGATTTTTTGCACTAGTCTGAAATATTGATGGAAAGCACCAAAAGAAGCTACCAACATCTACCATCACCTTTCCTTGAAGTAACCACACCAAATACTAAAAAAAAAGTTGCATTAAGGGAACCTATGTCTTGTAATTTTGATTAACACAAACTGGATTTTCTATGTACACAACAACTCAAAATCCTTTTGAGTATATGAAAAAAATGGATTTGGAGTGTTGAATCCCATAAGAAAGGGGAAATAACAAACTTCAATGTGTTAGTCTTATGTACTATTCACACTCCTCTCAACACTATAGTACACACTTTACCAAATAAATCATGCATAGTTCTTGGACAAGTGTTCCCAATGAGTTAGCCCTTAGCAAAAGTCAAGGCTATATCAATGTAGATAAGAATTGTACCTAGATTTCCGAATCAAATCCTTTTAAAACTTCATTGTTTATGAAGAATTGTCCTTGACATAATCTTCAAAATTTTTCCTTGAACCCCTTGACATTTTGAGCCAATTTTCGTCTCTCTAATAGTGACTTAGATGGAGTTTATTTAAAATGTTGTATTAGCACAACTATAATTGAATTAGTCCAAACATGGATTTTTATCTAAATATTGCATTAGCATAATTTGTTCCAAGTAAAATTTCAAACTTTGGACATTCTTATTTTCAAAATCAATGCAAGAGTATAGAATTACCATGATAAGGAAAAACATTTATGCATAAGTTTTATTTCTAAAAAATAAAGGATAGGAAAAACAATTAACATCCAATATCTCAAAAAACTAATATTCAATGGAATTGACAATACTAATAAGTACTTGTAGCATAAAAGGGCATATATATATACTAAAAAATTGAAATGTAAACATAATCTCTTCATAATCTATGACCATTAACATATTGAAGTGTTAGAAAATCTAGGAATTGAACTCTTTGAAAATCCATGAATTCTTCACATGAGACAACTAGAATAAAAAACTATATAAACCCTTTTTTTAATATAGAAAAGATACAATGCCACCCAAAATAGTTTTTTTTGGGTGTGAGCATTTTAGTTGGAGAGCTTTATAATTTTTTTTAGGACAAGAAAACAATTTTGTTAGATAAATTGAAAAAAAAATCTTAAATTTATTAGCACCTTATCCCAAAAATAATAATAATAGCTTGGGGAGAGCTTGACCTTCACCTTTCTAGAACATAATTCAAAATTTAAAAAATATTGAATTTTATTTTTATTGAAAATGTTGGCATCTCTTTATTGCCATAAGAGAAATACACACAAGTTCTTATTTTAATAATTACTCACTTTTATGTAGATTCAACTCTGCTTTGACATGTAGATTCAATTATAGTAGATTGGCATGCAGATTCAACTATAGTAGGCTGTGGAGTAGTATACAATTTACCAGTTAAAACAATGATGGTTATGCTCTCATTTGACCATATATCTATCATTTATTTAAATTTGTTATCAACAACTCATGTGATACTTTTGTAAATAATCCAAACCCAACTCATAAAGATTCAACATGCTGAAATATCTAAACCCAAGTTGTATTTATTATTAAATTCAAATTCAAAGTTTTTTAAGAAAATTGACACTAAATACTAATTCATTGTGACTATTTCAAAAGTTTTTTTTTCAATGTGTACCCAAATAAAATAAACAAGAACTGAGTTTCCAAAAATAGATACAACAAGGATCCACAAAGTTATGTGTCCCTATGTATCACAAGCATACCAAGCCCGAAAAAAGGATTATGAAAGGATTCAAAAATATCGGAAACCTTTGCATAGTCTACATAAACCACCGAGGGAAACACCAAGAAATGGGTTCCAATTCCAAGAACAAACTTCTTCAAGCAATGCCTCCCTGCCTACTATGCTACAATGTTATTCTTTTTTCTAGTTGGCTACTCTCTTCTTAAAAAATCACAATTATTTTCACTCTAAAGTTTAAATAGCTTTCATTTTACATGTTAAGGTTTATAGGTACTTTTAGGTTTAGTGTAGTTTTTTTTTTTTTTTTTCATTTTGGAGTTTTAAAAAGTGAAAAACTATTCTAACTACGAGCACTTTGAAAACACACAAAAAATTCCTTAGATGTTTACCGCTAAGCATTTAGGAACAACTTCCGGTGACTAAAAATGTTTCAGAAGCTAGAAATGATTTCCAGCTCACTAGAAATGGTCTCCACGATTCACTACTAAAAAAAAGTATCAAACTTGGGGTAGACTTTTTAAAACAGTATAAGAAATGGGAAAAATCCCATATATTAAGAAAAAATAATTACTCCAATAGGGGTATACCTAATGAAAATAGCCACATTTAATGTCTTTTTAATTATAGATGGACTTTTAATGACCACGATTTTACATTGTCAGAGTATTCTTAATAATTACACTAAATCAAAAAGGTTTTGATTTGAAATTTTAACTTCCTGGCATGACAAAGTATGTTCATTCGTCATTAAAAGTTAAGATATACATTGATCTTTATCAAGATACCCAATTTTAAATTACCCAATTTTAAATTGATATGTACTAATTAATGCTACTTACAAATTAACAATACTCGAGCAAGGAAAGTTTATCCAATTTTTCCATACTCGAGCAAGGGAAGTTTATCCAATTTTTCCAATGCTATAAGATCACTTCCATTTTACACGTTAAAGATACTCTAAGAATGAAAGTTTATCCAATTCTTACATTGACACTGCATGCTATAATATCACTTACATTTTACAAATTAAAGATACTCAAGCAAGGGAAGTTTGCCCTTAGTACATTAATGCCATGCTATAAGATCACTTAAATTTTACAATTGAGAAGTTTACCCTTCTTACATTGTCTTTAGTTGATTATTTGTCAGATTAAAAGATTCCAGATTAAAAGATTCATTGCCTATAAGTACAAACGTTTATTGAGACCCTCCATTTTTATTTATTTATAATATCCTCACTATAGAAATACAATTACAAACGTTTATTGAGACCCTCCATTTTTATTTATTAGAGTCTGATATAGCTATTCGCTTTGTGTTTTCTCTGTATATAAATATTTGTGTGGTATAAAAAGAATCCAGTGCCGTATCAAGAGTCTCGGGTTGTTTAAAGGCACAGTTCCACTCTTGCGACACATTTGAGGCCGTATTAGTAGTCTCGGGTGTTTAAAGGCACAGTTTCCACTACTGCGACCTCCTGAAAGATTTGCTAGTTTCTGCCTGAGCAGTCGGCCATGAGACTATCTGACTCTCTCTCCGGAGTAGAGGACTAAGATTAAATGCCCTGCTTTTCTGTGTAGAAATAGTAATATCTACTACTATGGATTCTTCAGTATGTGTTAGATCTGTACATAATACCTTAGAATTTTCTGCATCTACTTCTGAAAATCATTTCTGTCTTATGATCCATTACATGCCCTCAATAGAATCATTAGATCCAAGAATCAAAGATATTTACAAGGGTATGAGACCACCTGGCACTCCAAAATATGGATTAGGGTATGTAGAACAATGTGAAACAGTCATCCCTGATTGTAGATTTTCTAATCCCTTACCCAATGATATACCGAGACCTTCTGTCGATGAAATTCATAAATTTCACACAGTCATGAAAGGGTGTCAGAAAGGTACCATTCCCGAAGAATGGATCAAAAGAATGTTAAACTGGGATTTGTTTACAAATCTTGAAACAAAAGAATTCAACACAGTTGTACAGAACCCTGAAAAATTGAGATTATCCAAAGAATGGAAAGAATTTATGTTTGAAGAAAATAAATGGATTTCTTTCTTTGAATGGAGAAAATTAAAACAAGCGACTGTAGTCCAAACGGTAGGAGAAACCTCAGAATCTCCAAAACATAAGTGGAAGAGTATTGATGGAAGCATTGTTGAATCAAACTCAACTTTTCCACCTTTTAAAGGAATTGTGTTAGAAGATAATGCTAAACAAGTAAAAGTAGTTCCTTTATTATTATCAGAAGAAGCCATCCAATTGTCTGGAATTGATAAAAGAGTCCAGTCAGTTTCTGAGCAGATCAACTGGACAAATACTGCTTTAAGAGGAATGGCTACACACACTTTTATAACCAATGACTATGCCCGAAAAGATCAAATTATAGATCTTCAGGTGTCCACAAATACTATAGTACAATCTGTGGACCAAATACAGGGGAAAGTTATTGAAGTTAAAGATAAAATGGATTCTACTCTATCAGAAATTTCCTATAGGGCCAGATAATCTAGCAGAAACCATGAAGAAATAATGGAAGGATTAGGTAATGCCTTTTCAAATATGGGAAAAACTTTGACAGAAATAAAAGGAAAAAGCAGTTATCAGGATAAACCAATTCCTAGTTCCTTTATCCTTCCTAGCTCTCATATTTCTATTTTATCTCCTGTACATAAATCCTCTGAGATAGAAATTGTAAAAAGATTTCCATTACAGTTTCCGCCAGAAGAAAAATTGCCTGAATCGTCTTCTCAGACTCATAAAGATCGCCATTCTTTAATAACTGTCAAAAATACAGCCTATGAAGATCTTCCACATCATTCTACTAGACCATCAGCCCCTAACCTAGTAGGGAAAGGTAGGCTTCCAGATACTCAAACATTTGCTGAGGATTGGTTCCAAGAATGGAACATTGATAACCTGTCAATTGCACAAATAAGGCAGATGATTGACAGGATGTATGTCTCATACAAAATCATGTGTATGAAAGGAAAAACTGAAGTAGAGGCATGCAAAACAATTATTCAGTGCTTTACAGGAACTCTTAGCAAATGGTGGAAAGTTATTTCTTCTCCCTTAATGATTACAAAAATGGAAGCATAAATTCTTAAGGATGAAGAAGGGGATATTGTATATCATACTGATGGAACTGCAGTAAACAATATGATTGGAGCTCTTACTACTGCAATACTTGAACACTGGTGTGGAACAGAAAATGAAATTGCAGACAAACATGAGATTATTCTCATGCATATGAAATGCAGAAAAATGTCTGAATATGAACAATTTCATAAAGAATGGACACAAAGAATCTTCGAAGTTAAAGAAAGTGAAAATTTACTCTGGAAGCGGGTCTACTTGGCAGCCCTACCAAGTAAATTTGTGGAGTACCTTAAGATGGAGGAAGTATTTAAACTTTCTTATGAAATGTACACATGAGGAGAAATCTACTCCCTAATAACCAAAGCTCTGATTGGACTTTGCACTAGCATGAAAGTGAAAAATTCTGTATCCAAATCCACATATCTTCCCGATAAGAAATCCATTTGTGAACAATATGGCCTATACCTCACAGATCCAGTTAAAAGAAGGAAAAAGAAGCCAAAATAATTTAGGGGAGAAAAGGGTAGAAAATACAAAGCCATATATAAGTATATACCCATAACTCATTATTATGAGCCTAAAGATATTAAGCTCAAAAGCCATACACATGAAACAAAACAAGGGATTATATGTTGGATATGTGGTAACCATGGACATTATGCCCATAATTGTCCTGAAAATGCAGCCTCTAGAAAATCCAAAGGGAAATTTTCAGAACAAAAGGCAAAAGAGGCTCAGGAAAGGAAACAGTTAGTCTTAAAGATTCACTGCAATAGATGTGGGGCAAACAATCATGAAACTAATGCATGCCCCTATAATCCATTCATCAAAAGGGAAGAAGTTCATCTTCTTCGAGAAGGATGTTGTTCTACTTCTAGTAGCACTTTTGAGTTTGAATATAGCTTAGATAAAGAAATTCTTATGAATCAATATTGCAATTGTAGCAATCCTGATTTCTGTTCTTGCAAAAGTGGTACTGATAGTTCAAACTCTGAATCAGAACCTGAAATACAAAAAAAATTGAAAGTCTGCATGTTCCAGAATACAGGAGATCAAGAGGCACAAATGCTTGCCCAAATCAAAAGCCTCCCTGAAGGTGACATGAAAAATTCTCTCCTAGAAACCTTTATAAAGACTGTCAAAGCAGAGCAAAAGAAAAAAACACTCTGATTTACCAAAAAGACAGCCTTTATTTATTGATGCTTCCTTTGATAAAAACACAAAGACATATATTAAATTCAATAGAGAGCCAAAGTTACAGAATGCCTCTGTTACTGATTTAGCCAAAGAAGTATTCTCTCTGAAAAATGAAGTCTGTGAATTAAAAGAAAGGGTCAGAAAGATAGAAGGAGATGCAGAATACAGTTTCAAGATCGATTCATGGGCAAGACAAGAAATAAAAGAGAGAAAAGAGAGGTTGGATTCCATCCCTCCTCTCCTAGAAGACGCTCCTTTTGAATCAATTGTGCAAGAACAGACATCAATAGAAATGCAAGGGATGACAGGTATGAAAATAACGCCTGTAAAATATCAAAAATATTATATCAAGATACAAATGGAAATAAACCAAGAAACATTTTTCTTGACTGCACTCATAGATACTGGATCTGATATAAATTTGTTAAACAAAGAAATTATCCCTGCAAAATATTGGCTTCCTAGTTTCAGCTCAGCCACTAGAATGGGAAATATAAATACTTCTTTTCAGTTTGAGGTTCCTAAAGGTATTCTAGTTTTTGAAGAATACGCTTTAGGAATGAAATATCAACTTTCAGATCTACCAGTAGATTGCATTCTTGGTACTCTGTTCCTTTCTGCTGTAGAACCACATGGTTCTTGCTGTTGCCCAAATAAGAGACCAGGATATTTTATTACATTACCAAGTATAGACAAAAATCCTCCCAAAAGAATTGAACTGCATTTGTTTCTGAACCTCATGTTCAGATTGCCTACTGCAAGAAAAGCTTGGTAACTGTAGAAGTTTGGGATGATCAGCGAAATGCTCCTGTTTCTCATTATTTGGCTGATAATACTCCTTGGGAAATCTTTGAAAATAATTGGATACCAGAATGGCAGTTAAGAGATTAAAAAAAAATAGAACTGGGGTTGCCCGGATTCTCCAGAAATACCAATATATCTATACTTCCTCCCCAACATATACTTGGCAGAATGCACCAGGCTTCTACTATTGCTTCTAGAGAAAAATGAGTAGAAATGAGAGATCTTAGCAGAATCCGATCTACTAACAGAGAATGGTTTGATCAACAAACACAAAGATGGCAAGAAACTCCTGCTTGGAACTTCTTCCAAATCAATAGGATGAGGACAATACAAGATTGGCCGAATGGGAATCCAGAAGAAACATTATTTAACATAAATTATCATCAGTATAAAGCAATGTGGTTTAATATTTGTCACTAGACAGATAGGTATAAATATTATTACTGTATGATAAAATTTGCAGATTCCTTTATTCTAGCCCCTGAGCCTGACTGGTTAATGGACTGGTGGTATAAATTTGGACTAAATCCAGTCGAGATACATCCTCAAGTTTCAGAAGTTGGCAGAATGTTCCTCTTCCATAATAGAAGGCTTGACACTATTGCTGATCTATTTTCAGAAGAAGAATATAAAATGATGTTCGTAAGAGAAAAACATCCATGGGTAATTCGGACCAAGTATGTACTCCACCAAGAAGAAGAAAGTGATGAGGATCCTCAACTATTCAGAGAAATATATATTCAACATTGGGACCCTTATAACTTTCGTCATTTTCATGATTATCCAATGGAATAATTGGTTTCCATGGGTTTACATATCAAACTCCACTGTGTAAATCACGAGAATTCATGTCTAAATGGCCGACAGTGGTGCCATTCGGGTTCCCTGGGTTGCCGTCATTAAACTCCACTTTGTACATAGTATAGTCATGTCAAATAAAGAGAATCTTGGAAACTCGGAGCACTTCTCCGACTTTTGGTGAGGTTTGACCCACATTTCCAAAAGATGCTCTACTTTATGTCCTGTTAATAGTCATCTGTTCAGGGAATCTTGCATGACAACCCTGACAGATATACTGTTCTATCTGCTTTCGGTTGATAAGAAATAAAGTTAATGATTTGGTCGGAGATTCCTGCGTGAACTCTACTGCCAAATCCTAAAAGTAAGATTTAGTGGTCCACATGTTAGGACCACAAGTCTCGTCGAGTCTTAGCTTCATGATGACTCTACCTTCAAAAATTTTGTATAAATGAAGGATGAGAGTTCATTATCGGGGCATTAGCATTTTGAGAGTTTAAGAGTCCGAGTCTCTAAGCTTCCCTTCTGTCTTAAGCTTCGTGTCTTTCTTAAGTCTGTAAGCCGAGCGAAGAGCGGTCTGCTCTAAGTTTGTGCATCTGGCACATATTGTAATACCCGAGTGATTTGCTCTGATTAATATAATATCAAAGTCTTCCGCATATGTGTTTAAACTTCTGAAGTTTCTCTGTTTGTCTCATATTATGCACTCATTATGATCTCGCTTATTTGCCTATATCTGCAATCGATGTTCCTTGGTACTGTCTGATATAGTTCGCTCATCCAGATAATAAGGTT
The DNA here is from genome assembly GCA_009831015.1 of Picea engelmannii. Lineage (NCBI taxonomy): Eukaryota > Viridiplantae > Streptophyta > Pinopsida > Pinales > Pinaceae > Picea > Picea engelmannii. The sequence goes on along the minus strand of ML829821.1, from coordinate 60,809 downwards.
CGCTGGTAGTCGGTATAAAGGGATGACCGAACACTGGTAGTAAGTCCCGCTAAGGCAAGGAGGCCGCGAAATGGCAGTTGTAGGTGCGGAGGGTCCACGGAAAGCCGGCTATAGGGTTCACATAAAACTGCAAAAGCCTGATGGACTTCGGGTGGTGGGGTTCATAGTTCGGACAGAGTAAAGCGGTTAATCCAACGATATTGGTCCTGTCGAGAGTAGCAGAGACTAGAAGACCAGATAGCGAGAGGAGATAGTGCATGAGACAGAGTGCAAGTAGTCAAGCTTCATACTCTGACAGAGGAGGCCTCTGGCATAACTGTTCGTGTGGAGCAGTTGTACCTCATTTAAGAATCCATCCAAATTAGTCTTGGCATAGTTATTTTTTATTTATATTTTATGGAATAGGAATTCATGTGTTTTCTGCATTCTTATAATGAATCCTCACCGCGTTTGTGAGTATTTGGGCACAAAGTCTATTTAAATTAATAGTAGCTTTGATGATAGTTTTTTCATTATTGATTAACCGCGTTTGTGAGTATTTGGGCACAAAGTCTATTTAAATTAATAGTAGCTTTGATGATAGTTGTTTCATTATTGATTAACCGCGTTTGTGAGTATTTGGGTTTCATTATTGATTAACCGCGTTTGTGAGTATTTGGGCACAAAGTCTATTTAAATTAATAGTAGCTTTGATGATAGTTGTTTCATTATTGATTAAGATTGCACCAAATTAAAATTAATAGTAGTATTAATGGCTGTTTTATTATTGATTAAGATCCGATCAAATTAAATTGTGGTAAAATTAAATTTGTGGTTAACTGTCTTAATCACATCCACAATTAATTTGGTGACTTTGAAAATTAAAACAAAGTCAAGTATAAAAAACATAAAAAATTACCCACTAAAAAAACATAGTAAATTAGAACAAGATTAAGATTAGGGCTATTTTTATTAGAATTAGGTTTAAAGTTATATTAGAATTAAAGTTATTTATATTTTATAGCAAGAAGAAAATATTAATAAAAAAAATTAAAATATTATTAATAATTTAATTTTAATCTTAATAATAGGT
>ML829821.1:23343-51174 GCA_009831015.1 Picea engelmannii | reverse complement strand
TATTTGTATTCCATATTCCACCCATAATAAAGATGCTTATGATGTCTCTTTACTTCACGAGTATAATGGGTGCATGTAATATGTTTGATAAAATGTTCATGCTTAGTATACATGCAATATGTTGCTAAAGATGTCAATTAGTACAAACATTGTATGCAAAGTATTTGAAAAAAACCCATAACCAGAAATACACAAAGAGAACAAAAAACCCTAAAGATTCTAGCATATTCCTATTGGGGATATTACAGTGGTATCATAGTTGGTTTTCCTACTAGATTGAGGGGAAAATCAGTGAGGAATTATTTCAGATCGTGCACATACAATGCATTTTCCTATTGTTTACGTTAAGTAACCAATGATGTAGTGGCTTAAGAAGTTGAAGACAAATCCATATCTAAGGAGACAACTAGCAACAATTTCATACATACCTTACTACTGGGAGTATCTAGCATTGGGTGAGGAGATATGCATAGATTTTTCCTTTCAAGGATATTACACCCTCAAGTACATGAGTTGGCTCAAGGATTTGGACAAGGATTCCGTTAAAATCTCATGATAGAAATAGATGAGAGATGAGCAGGAAGGATAGGTGGAGGAATGTGCATCTAGCCATGTCGAGGATGCGTGCATAGAGGAAGACCAAACAACAACCTATGATACACCATCAAAGCTAACCGATGAAGCCAATTCCACTAGTGTGTTGGATGGGAAAGATGAGGATGAAACATCTTGTCCTACTCATGGTGACTATGAGGATATGTTCCAATCAACTGTTGTTGAGGATCCAACATCTCCCGTTGTGTATGATGCTGATGATAAGGGTGGTTCAAGCATGCTAGCACCTAACTGTGATGTGGGTTCAACACCTCATCCTAGTTATGACATGTATGATGATGCATGCATGGAGGATGATAACGAAGGGGCTGATTTGGTGTATGAGGAGGATATTCCACATGAGTCCTATCATTGCACAATATCATATAGTGAGTCAATTAGTCCCTTATGTGATTTGGAGAAAAAACTATTGGTCACAGAGGAGAAAATTGTGTAGGTATTGATGAGGGATGATGGTGCTCATAAGTTTATTGAAGATCTTATGCAAAAAACTTAGATGGAGGAGAGGAAAAAAGGAGTTGCAGATGAAATCACTAGTGCTCAATTACACATCATCAAAGAATCACTAGAGCAGAGGAAATTTGATTACTTGTAGTTGTTCATGGATAGGGACCTTGCTCTTAAGTTCGTTGAAGATAAGGAAAGGGAGATTGAGGAGCTTTGTTACTAGATAAGTTTGACACACTCTTCATCATTGACAGCAGCAAAGACTCCATCATCTGTGGTAGATGTGACATAGGAGGGCAAGACTGGCACTCATGATTTGAGGGAGGAGCCTCTTGTGACAATTCTGCATGAGGAGCATTCAGAGTTATGGGTGCTTGAGAAGAGGTTTGACACAGAAGGGTTTTTTACCATGCACCTATTTTTCATTGTGGGGATCATGAGCCACTTATGTTGGAGAGCCCACTAAAGGCTCAATACTTAGCTACAGAGGAGATAGTTGAGCACATCCCTTGTGGACGCTATAGGGAAGTATATGCATCCAAGGATTGGGTTGACAGGTACTTGACAGACATGGGAACACTCTGGGATGCAGGTTCAGGCGTCATTAGTAGAGTGATGGATACATAAGTTCTTACATGATACATGATGGTACAAGGCCATTCAATGATTGAAAACATTGTGCATGGGTATTCATTGGTACTCGATAGTGTGCAGTGGATTTGCATGGTGTTTCCTCCAGGGAGACATCCCGACAGAGTCCTAGAGCATACCATTGAGTTGAGGTTACCTAGGATTGATGAGTGGATGGGTGAGCCTCAAGGAGAAACATATACCTTGATAATCATTCTACATATGGGATATCATCAAATGAGGATCAGGGAGCATGATAGGCACAAATGTTCTTCCAAACTTCATTATGATCTATTGGTCATACCCTTGGGGTTGACCAATGTACTAGTCACTTTCCAATCTTGCAAGAAGTGGAATATGCATCTATTGTTGTTATTTGATGCCCTCATTATATACAACATGATATGAGAGGATCAATGGAGCTAGTTGGATGAGACAGGGTGCATTCATTGGGGCCATGTGAGTAGTGCACATAGTGCATAGGAGGAGATCCAGACTCTTTTGGATTGGTTCAAAGAGATTTCAACATGCATTAGGAGTGGTGGACTTCCAATTTGTTGGGATCCTGGCATTCATCAGAGTGACAGACTTCTTTGGATGATGAGGATAATCGACATGATCTTGTCAGTGATTGGACTGCGTCATTGTGGGGATGTTGTGAGCGGGGTCATTGGAGAGATAGATTTTCCCTCACTATACCTAGGATTGATTCGATCCGTAGGTTGGAATAATTTGACTTCACTAAGATGTCAATTAGCATAAAACATTGTATGCAAAGTACTTGAAACAAACCCATAACCAGAAATACATAAAGAGAACAAAAAACCCTAAAGATTCTAGCATATTCCTCTTGGGGATATTATAGTGGTATCAGAGCTAGTTTTCCTAATAGATCGAGGGGAAAATCAATGAGGACTTATTTCAGATCGTGCACATACAATACATTTTTCTATTGTTTCCATTAAGTAACCAACAATGCAATGGCTTAATAATTTGAGGAAAGGTCCAGAACTAAGGAGACAACTAGCAACAATTTCATACATACCTTACTACTGGGAGTATCTAGCATTGTGTGAGGAGATATGCATAACTTTGTCCTTTCAAGGATATTACACCCTCAAGTACAGGATTTGGCCTAAGGATTTGGACGAGGATTACGTTAAAAGCAGAAATAGATGAGAGATGAGTAGGAAGGACAGGTGGAGGAATGTGCATCTAGCCATGTTGAGGATGTGTTCATAGAGGAAGACCAAATGACATCCTATGATACACCATTGAAGGTAACCGATGAAGCCAATGAAACTAGTGTGTTGGATGGGAAAGATGAGGATGAAACATCTTGTTCTACTCATGGTGACTACAAGGATATGTTCCAATCAGTTGTTGTAGAGGATCCAACATCTCCCGTTGTGTATGATGTTGATGATGAGGGTGGTTTAAGTGTGCTGGCACCTACCTATGACGCGGGTTCAACACCTCATCCTATTTATAACATGTATGATGATGCATGCATGGAGGATGATAACAAAGGGGCTGATTTGGTGTATGAGGAGGATATTCCACATGAGTCCTATCATTGCACAATATCATATAGTGATTCAATTAATCCCTTGTGTGATTTGGAGAACAAAATATAGGTCACAGAGGAGCAAATTGTGTAGGTGTTGATGAGGGAAGATGGTGCTCATAAGTTTATTGAAGATATTATGCAGAAAACTCAGATGGAGGAGAGAAAAAAAGGATTTGCAGATGGAATCACTAGTGCTCAATTACACATCATCAAAGAATCACTAGAGCAGATGAAACCTGATTACTTGCAGTTGTCCATGGATTGGGACCTTTCTCTTAAGTTAGATGAAGAAAAGGAAAGGGAGATTGAGGAGCTTTGTTACCAGATGAGTTTGGCACACTCTTCATCATTGATAATAACAGAGACTCCATCATCTATGGAATCCGTGACATAGGAGGGCGAGAGTGTCACTCATGATTTGAGGGAGGATCCTCTTGTGACAATTCTGCATGAGAAGCATTCAGAGTTATGGGTGCTTGAGAAGAGGCTTGATAGAGAAGGGGTTTTGACCATGCGCCTATTTTGCATTGTGGGGATCATGAGTCGTTTCTCTTGGAGATCGCACTAAAGGCTCAATGCTTAGCTACATAGGAGATAGTTGAGCACATCCCTTATGGACACCGTAGGGAAGTATATGCATCCAAGGATTGGGTGGACATGTACTTGACAAACATGGGTACACTCTGGGATGCAGGTTCAGGTGTCATTAGTAGAGTGATGGATATGGTAGTTCCTACATGATACATGATGGTAAAAGGCGATTCAATGATCGACAACAGTGTGCAGGGGTATTCATTGGTACTCGATAGTGTGCAATGGAGTTGCGGGGTGTTTCCTCCAGGGAGACATCCTGACAGAGTCCTCGAGCATACAATTGAGTTGAGGTTACCCATGATTGATGAGTGGATGGTGAGCCTCAAGGAGAAGCATATACCTTGATAATCATTCTACATATGGGATATCATCAGATGAGAATCAGGGAGAAAGATAGGCACAAGTATGCTTCCAAAATTCATCATGATCTCTTGGTCATACCTTTGGGATTGACCAACGCACTAGTCACTTTCTAGTCTTGCAGGAAGTGAAATAGGCATCTATTTTTGTTATTTGATGCCCTTATTATATACAACATGATATGAGAGGATCACTAAAGCTAGTTAGATAAGACGAGGTGCATTCATTGGGGTCATGTGGGCAGTGCACAGAGTGCATAAGAGGATATCCAGACTCTGTTGGATTGGTTCACAGAGATTTCAATAGCCATTGGGAGTGGTGGAATTCCAATTTGTTGGGATCCTAGCATTCATCAGAGTGAAAGAATGATTTGGATGATGAGGATGATCGACATGATCGTGTCAGTGATTGGATTGCGTCATTGTGGGGATGTTGTGAGAGGGGTTTTTGAGCATTGGAGAGATAGATTTCCCCTCAATATACCCAGGATTGAGTCGATCCGTAGGTTGGCAGACTTTGAATTCACTAAGATGTTTTGGTGAGATATGATCTAGAATAGTGAGTTCATTCCTTTCATGAATTTTAGCTTGGGGGTCCATGAGAGGAGAGCATAGTCCGAGTATGGCGGTCAGACAATTATGATCATTGGGGTGTAGTGCCAACATGACAGTTCCTCTCAGATATTATCTTGGGACCCTAGGAATGTAGTGTTTGATAGATCAGTATCCGATACAAATGAGACGACCATTTCTCTCCTTCCAGAGTTTACTCTTGGGATGCTTAGGATTGATTTCTTGGAGGAGTGGTGTTTTTAGGAGTTGACCGAGTTTATGCATCCCATGATTTCCTGGTTTATCAGGGGAAATTAGATGGATTCATGTGTTAGCACCTTCCATATTGATGCTAAGAGTAGAGGGTGCTTTACATCATACATGCTAGTTTGGGACCCTCGCGACTTTATCACTTGCAGGAAGGTACGAGAGAGGTTTGCATGGAGGGATGTTGCAGACAATGTGTTGGGAGATATGGAGGATTGTATGACTCATTAGCATAGCATGTCGAGGCACACTCATCTAGCAGGGTTGATGCAGTCCTTGCCTATTTCTAAGTGAGAGTGGGAGAGCATGTTGGTAGATTGCATCATAGGTATGCCGAGGGCACAATGGGAAAATAGTATGTATGCAGTGCTTGATTAGTTCATGTGATTTTCAGTGATTTATTTGGAGGTGACAGAGTTATCCAGTGGAGAGATGTTTAGAGTTCATTTCTAGTGATTTCCAGTTATCGAAACAAGCTTCCTTTTCCAGTATTCAATATTGAGTATGGAAGTGGATTTGTAGACCGTGACTTCACATGGATGCATATGCATGATCCTATTCATGGTGGTAGGTTCATCCCTTACTGGTAGTCCAAGTTGGAGTTCCAGAGGAAGAGGATGCAGACTGGACATGATTGTCGAACGATTATGATCAGAGTCGTGCATCGTCATTATGGTAGTCCCTTTATGATATTATCTCGGGACCCTGGGATTTTAGTATTAGATTGTTCAACAACTGACATAGAGGTGAGGGCCATTTTTTTCTTTCATGAGATTGGTTCCCTAGTAAAGTAGTCCTTTGACGGGTTTATTGAGTTGTTGTAGTATTGAGTTTTTGTACTTATCTACAATATGCAAGAGGTTTCTTATTTCTGTACCCTATCGGACCACATGTTGAGCAGAGGATGCTTCACATCTTCCAGAGTGGTTTGGGATCCTAGTATCATTTCCAGTTTCAGTCTTGTTTCGTCGATGGAGCATTAGGTTGTGGTGGCATTTATAGAGCACACACAATCTTTGGGAAGGGAGGATTGTAATGTTCCCATTTTTTAATTTCCCTGCTCCACAATCAAGGGCGACCTTGTGAGTTTATGCCATCCTAGCCAGAGGAGTAAAATGGTGTTAACAATGAGCTTGATCAATTTGAAGGAGTTATGTGGGGCCCAAGATATTCCCTTTGCCATATTTCACCATCAGGATTATTTCCGCACAATCCGCTCTTGGCTCTATGGTGTTCCGACAATTTCCATAATTTTGGGTTATTATTGAGCATACTTTAATTAATTACACTAAAGGTACTATTTGGATCATATGATTTGAAGGGATACCTTCGTGTATTAATAGCTCGTTGGAATCGGGAAAAAAATCTAAAGGTTGAGATGATGAGAAAGGGACTTCTGACATCTGAGGATGTCTTAAAATCCAATTAAGCACTTTTTGACATTAAAAAGGGGTTAAAAAAGGAAATTAAATGAAAATAAAAAGGGAAATAAGAATCATTTGGATAAAGTAAATAGGGAAATATCTAGAAGGGGTTTGGATAAGTATAAAGGAAGGGTAACACTTCACCTTCCTCATTATGATTTGATCTCTTATTTGGAGTGCTCTCGAGAGCCAAGTTTTCGTTGGGGTTTTGGACAAGAGGGGGAAATCCATCTAGGATTTCCATTAGAGGTTCATCTTATTGTAGGTTATCTACAGTGGGAAGTGAAGCGATTTGGTTAGGAGGCTCTTGGAGCTATTATAAGGATCCCAATCTACCTTTTTTGCAAGTCCGTGGAATTAGGAGGCTACATGGGAATTACTGAGGGCCAATCCATCTCTTTGTTGAGCCGTAGGGAACTTGTTAGGGGGTTGTATCCCTTAAATTTGCAGATCGAGTGGATAGGAGGACCTTGGAGGTACAATGGGAACATATACACACATAGAACAGACTTCCAGACATCTAAACCACACAACAACATCTCCAAACAAAGAATGTGAGAACAAACTCATTGTAACATCCTTATGAACAATCTCGAACTGATCAACAAAGTTCTCAAAGGCCTCCGAGTGCCTCTCGGTTGTAACATGGTATTCACCAGAAAACTGAGGGAGATACTCAAAGGAATCAAGAGGATAAGGGTTAAGGAGATATGGCAGCCTCAGAGGTTTAAACAACTTATTTCTGATTTTAATTTGAAAATTAATGGGCTGATCATGAGGATTAACGAGTTGATGGTAAGGCTCAGCAGGAATAATGGAGGGTAACGAGATTTGAGAAGATTGTGAATTATTTTAAACCTCCTCAGGGATACAAGGGTGATCAATTTCAAGAGGAGATGCAATACAGATCTCACTTTTATGAATAGGCAGAGGTGAAGACACAAGATCGATATCTACAACACAAGAAGAGGGAATGTTTTCTTCTTCCAAGGATGGATAAATAAAGGAAGGCCTATTATCATCTGAATAGACAAAGCAGAGGATAATCCTCTTTATATGTGAAGGGAAAAACAAAAATGAGATGATAAAGAACAACAAAAGTTCACGTAGAAATCTCATAAGATGATACCTAGTCATTCCCTTCATCTTTCTATCAATAGAATCCTCCCCAGTGGAGTCTCAGAAGTGGATTCACTAGGTAGATGATTACAGTCAATTTATGTATCCCTCTCTTGTCTACCATCAAGAGTTGGATCTATGTCGTTCTTCCTAGGGAGCTCTTCAATCTGCTCAAATCCGTCCCCGACAACAATGCCATTAATGTTAGCACTAGAGGTCACCCTCAGATTGCATAGAGTGTAATCCCAGTACCCATTCGTTTATACAGTAAATGTAATTGAGTTTCAGGTGGTAAAATGGAGAAGACTCAATGATAATAATGTTCTGACTCAGAAATCTGGAATAACATGCATAAGCAATTGAGGTCTGGAATCAACTTCCGTCAGTAACTTGGAGTAAGGGTAAATAGAGGGAAGAATTTGGTGAGGAGAGTGTAGATGTATGTTGTGGACATCAGGTCTTCCAGCAACCTAAGGAGGAAAAAGCTTAAACACAAGATCCTCTTGAATTCAAATCTCAAATAAACTGAAAGAAATTATAACAACAATATAATCAAACATTCATCATAATACAATCACAAAAATCCATGTGAATCAGTCAATCATGAACTCTCTCAATATGAGAGGCAAATAATATGGAGTAATAAAGATGACTTAGATTAACCAAGATGTCTCAAAAAACAAATACATAACCAGAGAACCAGTGTTCTTCATAAAAAATTACAATAGGAGGGAGCCTAGCTCAACCATTCGACTTTAAAAAAATATCAAAACTGCCTATATATACTAAAAATGTTGAAACCACCAGGAATGTGATCGGACCCCTGCATTCAGAGTTTCTAGTTGGTGCCTACTCTGTTAGCCTATGCAGGCCTCCTCATGTCCAATGTGAGCCAGGGGAAGTTATGTGCTTTATAGGAAAATTTGTCCATAAGGAAGCTTTGGATTGACAGTCTGCCTTCATGACCACTCTCTGCATGTTTTCCATTTATGGGGTGAGACGAGGTCTCAACTACCACCCCCATTTCCATTAACTACCTTTTCTCGGGATTGCGACGTGGATTAATGCTCAGGGGATGGCCACGTGCTGCTCTTGGATCGGATGTTATATGAGCACGTGATTGCAAGGCCGCTCAAAGTTGATTTGGATTTAGACTGCTTTTGGGCCTGCAATCCATCTCCCTTCACCATGTATTGCTCTTGACTTACCATGGTTTCAATTGCGGGACTGCTCAAGAAAATTATCATCCGAGCATGTTGCGTTCCCGCAATGGACCGTGGTTGTCAATATCATGATCTTGGATTAGGCTTCACAATCAACGGTTCAAATCTTCCCCCTCCAAATAAATGGATCAGATCTTCCCTTTCAAAACAACAACTGAGATTTTCTTCACGGATCAGCCTTCAGGCCTTTCAATAGTCAAACTTTATTTGCTCCAAGAAAATTCTTCGGAGCTAGGGATTTGACGACACGTGGCTCTTGTTGATCAACGACTTAGATCCATTTCGGGCCTTCGGGAATTTGTGCCTTTGGCCACTTCGATAGCTTTGGAAAATCCGGTGCTTCGGGACTTCAGGCTTCTAAGAACTTCTCATTTTAAATCTCCCAAATATCATTTCCCCGAAGGCTTGGATCGACTGCCACCTGTCCCCTTTAAGATCAATGGTTCATAGTCACTTCGGGGCCTTTTTATCTGGCGCTATACTTCATGCAAGTTTTCACTCCCGAACATCCATGAGCCACTAATATGGACTGTTCCTGGAATCTTCTCCGCTGAAAGATTAAAACTGCCTTCTGCTTATGCTTCCATCCTGAATCAAACTGTTAAGAAATTTGTGCTTTGTGTTCATGGCTGCGGCCTACACGATCAAGGATTTGGACAACTGGCTATGGGTTTGGGAAGACAAAAGGATTAGTGACAGAGGCCAAGGAGATGAGTGCTCAAACACAAAGGGGAAAACAAAAATGACTTTGTCGACTGAATGGGAAAAATTAAGACTTGGTCTGCAAAAAGGATAGAAACAGGGAAAAATTAAGACTTGGTCTACAAAAAGGATAGAAACAGGGAAAAATTACATTCTTAGGTAGAAACCAAAAACCCAGAGGACTCTGACAAGTTCATGTGATAACATTTGGCTCCACAGGGGATGTCATGCTCCCTGCGAGCTGCCAAGAACAAGTAGTTCCAGTGCCTTAGTTGTTGGGTTATGGAATCACTTATAAAAACATTTCATCGAAGGTCAACATGTACACTATTCTACTTATAAAAAGGAAAACAAACACACATGCTCCAGAAAGAGCTTATTTATGTACAATCCTAGGCTAACTGACTTTTACAACGCGCTAGGTGAAAGAAAACTTCCACCATAGCCACCTAGATTATCTGGTAATATAACTCTTCTTCACTTCATTGCAGATGATCCATAAAAATCTAGGGAGGTATGACAACGGAACGAGAACATGGATTGGAACACTGGCCATACCCCTGAATGATGATAAGATGAATAATTTTGCAGGTTCCAATGCTTTTGGAAAACACAACTCCATACATAGCCCCACAGGGTCACAAAATTTATAATCAGGGGAGCTCAACTGGCAAGAAATTAATTCCTGTCCTTCATTGTGGCTCACCCGTCGTTCGATGTTCTCAGGTGGTAGAGAGCTGATATGGGTCGACTGATCCTAGGTGATATTTTCTCGTTTACAGGTCCTAGATAGGAGATAAACTACCCACTTAGCTCCTCCTTTACATGTTGCTCTGTGTCTTCTGCAGGTCCATGGTGGTTGATTTTAGTCCAATTCCTTTCCTTAAGGAATAAAGGAAAAGGCTCTATAGTGTGGTCTTGGAAATCCTTCATAAAACCATACTCACTTGTGAGTATTGGTGAAATAATGCGATTTGAAAATTTCAGAAAATATGAAACATACGACTCCATGTATATGGCCATAGGATCATGAATAACGTGACAGAATTTTGGCTGCTTTAGAGGACCACGCTGCTCCTCTATAAATGCCTCTCTGCTTGCAAATAAATTACCTTCTTGCTTCTTCGAAAACAACTCTTGATCATCAAGAATTGCAATCTCTTTTCCTTGTTGTTGTTTTATCTCTAATTCATAATCAATATCTTGTTGCTCAAAATCTGAAACATGCCGACAATCTTCTTCCTTAGGCACATGCAATTTTTCACGATATGCTTGCATATGAACCCCCTTGCTAGCCCTTATGTTCTCTTCGACTTCTTCAGCATCTTCAAACATGTGTCTTAACGATGAAGATTTCCTCTCTCTCAGGAGAAGGACCAGCTCTGGATGCTGAGCCATGACATAGTACACCATGGAAGCAGTCTCTGTGGGTCTAATCTCCATAGGTATACTATGATAAACACTGTAAAACCTCTTGTTGAAGACAACCAAGGATTCCTCTTCCCCTCTCCTCAAGGAATTAAACTCAAACCAATATTGATCAAGGGACTTGTTCTCACCCCAACACTTTAAAAATGCATGGCATAGCTCAGTCCAGGAGCCAATAGAACCGACTTCCAAACATCTAAACCACACAACAAAATCTCTAGACAAAGAATGTGAGAACAACCTCATGGTAACATCCTCATGAACAATCTCGAACTAATCAACAAAGTTCTCAAAGGCCTCCGAGTGCCTCTCGGCTATAACATGGTCTTCTCCATAAAACTAAGGAAGATACTCAAAGGAATCAAGAGGATAAGGGTTAAGGCGATATGGCAACATCAGAGGTTTAAACAACTTATTTCTGATTTTAATTTGAAAAGTAGTGGTCTCATCATGAGGATTAATGAGTTGATGGTAAGGCTCAGCAGGAATAATGGAGGGTAACACGATTTAAGAAGACTGTGAATTATTTTCAACCTCCTCAGGGCTACAAGGGTGATCAATTTCAAGAGGAGATGCAATACATATCTCACTTTTATGAATAGGCAGAGGTGAAGACACAAGATCGATATCTACAACACAAGAAGAGGGCATGTTATCTTCTTCTAAGGATGGATAAATAAAGGAAGGCCTATTATCATCTGAATAGACAAAGCAGAGGATAATCCTCTTTATACGTGAAGGGAAAAACAAAAATGAGCTGATAAAGAACAACAAAAGTTCACGAAGAAATATCATAAGATGATACCTAGTCATTCCCTTCATCTTTCTATCAATAGGATCCTCCCCAGTGGAGTCTCTAATGTGGAGTCACCAGGTAGATGGTTACAGTCAATTTCTGTATCCCTCTCTTGTCTACCATCAAGAGTTGGATCTATGTCATTCTTCCCAGAGAGCTCTTCAATCTGCTCAAATCCATCCCCGACAATGACACCATTAATGTTAGCACTAGAAGTCACCCTCATATTTCATAGAGGGTAATCCCAATAACCATCAGTTTATACAGTAAATGTAAATGAGTTTTAGGTGGTCAAATGGAGAAGACACAATGATAATAACGTTCTAACTCAGAAATATGGACTAGAATGCATAAGCAATTGAGGACTGGAATCAACTTCAGTCAGTAAGTTGGAGTAAGGATGAATAGAGGGAAGACTTTGGTGAGGAGAGTGTAGAGTTCTACTGTGGAAATCAAGTCTTCTAGTAGCCTAAGGAGGAAAAACTTAAACACACGATCCTCTTGAATTCAAATCTCAAAGAAACTAAAGAAATTATAACAACACTATAATCAAGAATTCATCATAATACAGTCACAACAATCCATGTGAATCAATCAATCATGAACTCTCTCAATATAGGAGGCAAATAATATGGAGGAAGAAAGCTGACTTAGATTAACCGAGATGTCTCAAAAAACAAATACATAACCAGAGAACCAGTGTTCTTCATAAAAAATTACAATAGCAGGGAGCCTAGCTCAACCATTCAACCTTAACAAAATATCAAAACTACCTATATATACTAAAAATGCTACAACCACCAGGAAAGTGATCAGACCCTTGCATTCAAAGTTTCCAGTCGGTGCTTACTCTGTCAGCCTGTGCAAGCCTCCTCATGTCAGATGCGATCCAGGCGCAGTTATGTGCTTTACAAGAAAATCTGTCCATAAGGAAGATTCATATTGACAACCTTCCTTCATAACTGCTCTCTGCATGTTTTTCATTTATGGGGCGAGACAAGGTCTCAATTGCCACCCCCATTTCCATTAACTACCTTTTCTCGGGATTGCGACACGACTTAATTCTCAGGGGACGGCCACACATTGCTCTTGGATAGGATGTTATATGAGCACGTGATTGCGGGGCCGCTCAAAGGTGGTTTGGATTTAGACCGCTTTTGGGCCCGCAATCCATCTCCCTTCACCACGTATCACTCTTGACTTACCATGGTTTCAATTGCGGGACCGCTCAAGAAAATTATCGTCCGAGCATGTTGCGTTCCTGCAATGGACTGTGGCCATCGATAGCATGATCTTGGATGAGGCTTCACAATCAACGGCTCAGATCTTCCCCCTCCAAATCAATGGATCAGATCTTCCCTTTCAAAAAAACGACCGAGATTTGCTTCGCGGATCGGCCTTTGGGCCTTTCAATAGTCAAACTTTATTTGCTCAAAGCAAATTCTCCAGAGCTAGGGATCTGACGACATGTGGCTCTTGCTGATCAATGACTTAGATCCATTTCGGGCCTTTGGGACTTCGGGCCTTCGACCACTTCGACAACTTTGGAAAATTCGACCCTTCATGACTTTGGGCTTTCGGGCTTCTAAGCACTTCTCAGTTTAAATCTTGCAAAGCTCATTTCCCCGAAGGCTTGGATTGACTGCCACCTATCCCCTTTAAGATGAACGGTTCGTATTCACTTCGGGGCCTTTTGATCCGGTGCTATACTTCATGCAAGTTTTCACTTCCGAACACCAGTGAGCCGCTGATCTGGACTATTTCTAGAATCTTCATCGCTGAAACATTAAAAATGCCTTTTGCTTATGCTTCAATCTCAAAACAAACTGTTAAGAAAGCTGTGCTTTGTGTTCATGTGATCCGGATTATTTTAGGCATGCAATGAGAGCGAATATATAACAAAGAAATGCACAGAGATATCGCAGATATTCAATAATATAACAAAAATTTATCAGAGATGCAACCATAAACACAGATATACAGTAATACACGATTTCTATTAATGAAAGAAATGTACAGAGACTGTAAAAATACAGAGTGAAAGATTCGCTAGAATGGTGGCAGCTTATCTCTAAGAAGAGATGTGACGGCTACTCGCATTCGCAAGAATATGATTAAAATGAGGCTCTGAAGGCCTTTTTACAATAAATTGGAATGCCAAAAACCCTAGACATCCAAAAACCTAACCCTAGGAGATGAAGCGCCAAAAGTCATGTGGGCCCCGTTTGGGTAAGTTGGTGCATCAACTTCCCGGGGTGGTAACATTTGCATATGATCTCCGTTTTAGGCATATGATAGTTCGTTGGAAAGGTATCATCGAGGAGATTCATTTTGGGGGCTCTTCGACTATCATTGAGAATCTTGATCTCTAAAAAACTTCATATAGGCCCTCAAAATGGCCCCGTAAGTTAAAACCTGCTAAAAATAGTAAATTGCCAAAATTGCCAGAAAACTGTTTTGAGCCATTTGGAAAAGGTGGGTGGCCACCGATATCCACCTGGATCATCATGGTTGCGGCCTGTACGATCAAGGCTTTGGAAAAGTGGCTGTGGGTTTGGGAACACAGAAGGATCAGTGATAGAGGCCAAGGAGATGAGTGCTCAAACACAAAGGGGAAAACAAAAACGACTTTGCCTACTGAAGGGGAAAAATTAAGACCTGGTCTGCGAAAAGGATAGAGACAGGGAAAAATTACAGACTTAGGTAGAAACCACAAACCCACAGGACTATGACAAGTTCATGTGATAACAGGTAACACTTCACCTTCCTCATTATGATTTGATCTCTTATTTGGAGTTCTCTCGAGAGCCAAGTTTTCGTTGCGGTTTTGGACAAGAGGGGGAAATCCATCTAGGATTTCCAATAGAGGTTCATATTATTGTAGGTTATCTACAGTGGGAAGTGAAGCAATTTGGTTAGGAGGCTCTTGGAGCTATTATAAGGAGCCCAATCTACCTTTCTTGCAAGTCCGTGGAATTAGGAGGCTAGATGGGAATTACCGAGGGTCAATCCATCTCTTTGTTGAGCCATAGGGAACTTGTTAGGGGGTTGTATCCCTTAAATTTGCAGATCAAGTGGATAGGAGGACCTTGGAGGTACAATGGGAACAGATCTACCCATATGCAATAGGCCACAAGGGTTAGGAAGGGGCTATATATCCATATGTTGAACAAAGCGATTTTAGTAGGAGGGTCGTGGGGCCAAACTACAGACCTGTGAGGATTTGGCAGGTCCTAAGGCAAGGGGGAGAGAGTGGGGCTATTTCTTTACAACATGGAGGTTGGGAAACAATATGGAGGTGGATCCATCATATTATGAAGAGATTATAGCATTATCTCAGGCCGTTGGGGTATTTTGAGGTGGGAAAAATGCCCTATATGCAGAGTAGAGGGTCGTGGAGAAGGAAACAAGTTGTATGGTGCATCTTTGAGTAGTTGGAAACACAATCTGATAAGACAGTGGCATCATATTTCCTAGGTTTTGGTTTAAGCATTATCTATTTTTGTTGATATATTGTAGTTGCTACAACAACCATTAGATATATTTATTTGTATTTTGGATTCCACCCATAATAAATATGCCTATGATGTATCTTTACTTCATGAGTATATTGGGTGCATGCAATATGTTTGATAAAATGTTCATGCTTAGTATACATGCAATCTATTGTTAAAATATGCCAATTAACGTCAAACATTGTATGCAAAGTGTTTGACAAAAACCCATAACCATAAATACATAAAGAGAACAACAAACCCTAAAGATTCTAGCATATTCCTATCGAGGATATTACACTATGTTGATGTCAGTGCCTATGCTTATGCTACTACCAGAGGATTCATAATGGTAAGGTATGTTGCAGGTGATGCTTATGGATCTTTCATGCAATATAGGCCCATGTATAATTTCATCAAAACAACCTAATTTTTTTCCTTTGATTATTGATGTTTAAGGGTATATGAAAAGCACCATTGGTTTGTTTATGTTTCTGTCATATGCAACTTTAGGTGGAATCATTTTTAAACAAACAAGAATGGATAAATTTACAATTTTTACCTACAACTATATTGGCAAATCCCAACAAGGGACTTTCTATAAGAGTTTGAATACAATTAAAGTAATTTCTATACACAATTGTTGCCATCCTTAACTTGATTGTTGATTTGGGTCATACTAGAGCCCAACCACAAAGTCAATGGTTGACTTTGTGGCTGGGCCCTCCAATGACCCAAATCTAGAATAGGGTTTGACTTTGTGGAGAGCCAAATCTACAATCGGGTTAAGCTTAGGTATACAATTGCATATGAAACTGGAAGAAATGAAAAAATGGCCACAAGAAGTAAGAGAATGCAACACTAGTTACCATGATATTTTATTCATTCAACTAACATGTAGTTTATAGGAATTGTCATAACAGTACTAAAAAGTCCTTGCACAATATGTCGAATTGCTATCCACAATATCTATCCCTTCTTTCCAAGCCAAAACCAAGCTATGATTTTCACCATAATCATCAAGCACAAAGAACATTGCTAGAAAAGGGAATGAGAAATTGATGGGGTTTAATGACACTAGTGAACTCATGACCCCATGAAAGAGAGATTGAATACCCATTAGACACGTGGGTTGTAGATTTTATGCAATGCCTAAAAATGATACAATAAAACTTAATGCACAATCAAAGGTATATGTATTGCATATCTTAACAATAATTCAAATAATATCCCATAAACGACAATGGTATCAAGAAACAACCTAAAATATTAATAGTTTGGGAATCCCAAATGTAGCAAGCCATGTCCCTCATGGCAAGGCCAAAAATGAATTTAACTCACCAATATCATGTGAATGCATGTAGCGCCAACTAAATTCATTTTTGCGCCAAGAGGTGCTCTACATCCCAATATGGGGGAGATGTTGAGGCATAAATGTTTAGATTTTTTTTATAATTATAATGTCGGCTTAGTAAAACAAAACAACTATTACACTCACTATTTCACATATGGCAAAGATGTTGAGGCGTAAATGTTATGTAATAATAATAATAATAATGTCAATGCCACATCCCCACAGTATGACTTGCGATCATACACCTCTTGAGGGTGTATGGCATAATGACGTTTCTCACTTGGTTGCTTGGGAGCACCAAGGATATTTTGACCAGACAACGACTCTTCATCTAGGGAATACCCATACTATGTTTTAGAATAATGGTGAGCATAAATGATTTTAGGGGCCAAATTTTTCCAATGTGCTAATTTTCCATGGTTTTTCCCAAAAAATGATTCACCAATTTCCATTTTTTCAAAAAAATATTCTCCCAACTTCTATAGAATAAAATTATTTTACCTTAAAAATCGCCAAAATTTTAGAGAAACTATATAAAATCCTTAGAAATATGAATATTTTTACAAAACTATGGCCAAACATTTTACATTTTGCATATTAAGGACTAATAATATTAGCTCATGTTTCTACATTTTAATATAAATTTCCATCCTTAAAATTATCCATGTCGGTGAGTCACACTCCTATTCTAGTGCAACTCTTGTATACTTAGACATTTTTTAACAACTTTAAAACTTAGTCATTTTTAAACATACATACATGAACATGAGAATCCAAGAGAACACCAATGAAATAGACAAGAGAAACATAGATATAGCGCGGGCGACATAAACCGTTCCTAACACCCGACTAAGTCTTTGTTATTGTGAAACAATTACAACATGAACACTATCGGTTTGGTTTAGAACTTGGAAGAGTAAAACGACTCGCCTCACATCACCAAGACACTCATGAATAGATCTATCACACCAAGACTCTCTGTCGCAACCATCTCCGCAATCACCTATAGTGCACCTCAGACATGCCCTCAACTACAAACTTGTCGTCTCTTCATTTCCGTAGACTTCACAGATTTTGATTCTACCTCACACATGCCTTCAACAAACCTGGATTTTCATACTTCCCCAAAATCAACACAAAATAAGCTCGCCCAACTCTATCCACATTATCCTCCTCAAGGTAGCACATGTCTTCCCAAGTGGAGTGACTTAGCTCCTTGATGGAGCTCTCCCTTCTTCCTCTGCCTCAAAATCATAGAGCTCTCTTGCTTTCCTTGTCTTCCAAATATTTCCTTCCTTGGTTGTGAGCCTTTGCTCTCTTATATGGGCTCCAAAGGTCACCATCACAAACCGTCGCATCCTTTGGGGGTGTCGCCCCCCTTCGTGAACCAAATTCCAAACGAATCACCGTTCCCCTTCATGGACCCGGTCACCCAAATGAATCATTGTTCCCCTTCACGAACCCGATCACCCAAACGAACCCTTGCGCTCGTCAACTGTCGTTCTCCTTGGGACCGACGCATCCCTCATGCCGACACACTCCAATCTATTGGTTGCTTATTCCTTTGGAAATCCCCTTGGCATGTTCGCATACCCAAGGCGCTCACTTTCCCAACTTGGGTGTCAGAGAAACCCCAAGTTTTTTCTCCTTGAGGACTTGGGCGAAGGTCTCGATGCCCATCTAGCCAAAGACCTTACATCATAAACCACCGCAAATTGTTGTCGTCCCTAGAAACACCCACAAAATTTGTGATCTTCAAGTCTCTTCCCGAACTTGTGCCTCGACTGCAAAAAATTATGATGTGAAACCTAAGTTTCGTGCCAATCGGAACCCCCAAATTATGCCAAAGTTGAAACCCAAAGTTTCCACAAACAAAATTTTATTGTACCCAACCTTGCATGATTTTCTGTCTAAGTCATTTCAGTCACTTCACCCAACTTGAAGGATGAAATTCACCTAAATCTACTGCACTATCTCGATGAAATGTTGTTTCCTTGTTGTTGTTTGGTTCCGCTGCTACTGTCGGTGCCTACTACAACTAACTACTTCCCACTTCACTTAAAATTTCCGCTTAAGTGTTGAAATCTTGTGATCTTGCTGCTATGCCCATAATTCAACAAACTCTGCCATGTTTTCACACATTGAATGCCCCCATTCCTTGGACTGATTAGGTAGCTAGTCCATTAATCACGTGCAAGTCATGAGAATGCACTTCCTCATGCCCAAACTTAGTCTTTTTTGTTGCACCTCTATCACTCTGTCTAACTCCAAATACCAAGGCAAGTGTCCATCCCTACCTCACTATCGTTGCCATCATTCCATATTCTTCAAGGATAGATCCTCCACAATGTATAAGTCTTTCACTTCGAACCTAATGACATGTATGTAGTCTTGACCCCTTTGTCATGCTATTGTTCTTGCCCAAGTTGTGAACTAGTTGAATGACTAGTCCAACCACCACACCCATTGAGACTGCACACCCTCATGCACAAACTGGTCACTTCTTTTCTCAATTTGATTCATCCTCAAAATGATCTTAGACCAAGGAAAGGTCTCCTCTCACCTCACTTCACTATGAAGTCACCCCAAAATGAATTCTTTTGTGGAAACTCGGCCCTATTGTCCACCTCATGACACAATTAGCTAATATGTTGCACCAAGAACTATGCATATAGACGACCTTTACCTCATTTCTTCATCACTCGACGATGTTACTGTGCGTCTACCTCTCCATGCCTTGGAATGGTTAGGATTGACCCTCAACCATGTTTCCTAATGTAAGAGAAACTCCCATGCCCAAGTAATCTATTCATGTTGCAATCTTCTTGTCCGCACAATCCTCCAAACGAAGGGAAGTCCTAACTTCACCTCCTTTCATCAAGCCACCTCTTCACAACTCAACACATGTAATGAGTGTGGCCAATGCACTCACACTCCTTAAACATTCCAACGAACTATCCAAAGTGATCCAAGTAGAATGAGCCACCTCAAAGAACTTCCATGCCTTAGGCACGTTCGAGACAATACTTTTTCCAACCTCAACCAACGACCCCTCCCATATCTCTGAGTCATCGCACAATCATCTGCAAGTCACCAAGGTTGGCTGTGCCTTATGCAATGTCCCATACCAAAGGTAAGAAAACACCACCCAAGTCACTTGGTATGCATTCTTCCCATTCAATTTGACTACTGACAATTCTTGGTCAACTTCCTTACTAATTCCACCTGTCTCTTGGAATGAAAATGCCTTGAACCTACTTCAAGAATTTAAAGTCATCTAATGACCCACGAAATAGGTTAAGGAACCAAACACTAGGGTGCCTTAGCCATCCTCTAAAACTCGACATGTATTATAGACTTCATTGCCCACTTCACAACAACAACCTGTCTAACACACCTCATCTGATCTGGATTAATTTCGGAACGAAATGGGAGTGGAGATATAATAAATAAATGTACAAAGATATATCATATATCCAATAATATAACATATATTTATCAGAGATATAACCATAAACACAAAGATACAATAATACACAATTTCTATTAATGAGTGAAATGTACAAAACTATATAAATGCAGAGTGAAAGAATCACTATAATGGTGGTATCTTATCTCTGAGAAGAGATGTGAAATATACACTCATTCACAAGAATATGATTGTTACAATGAGGCTCCAAGGCCTTTTTAACATAAAGAAAATCCAAAACCCTAACCCCAGAAGGTGAAAAACAAACAATTTTTTGGACCCCGTTTTTGGGTAGTTTGGTGTATCAACTTCCCAGAGGCATAACTTTGGCATATGATCTCCATTTTGGGCGCACGATATCTCATTAGAAAGGTATACAAGAAGATATTAATTTTGGGGATTCAATGAGAGCCTTAGAGTATCATTGAGGTTCCCTATCGTGAAAACATGACGTTTAGGCCCTGGAAGTTATGAACTGCTAAAAATAGTAAATTGCCAACAAATTGTTTTAAGCCAGTTGGAATAGGTGGATGGCCATCGAGATCCTCTTGTATCAATCCTAACTCCTTAGGAATAAATGGTATCCATTGTGTTGAGTTCCCAGGGGAGAGGGGAAAACATTTTCTAGATCTGAATCTTGGTGAGTTGCTTGCCTTGTTGGAGAAGTTACGTTGCTTAGCTTGTTGAAGGTTGTCACAAACATGATGAGATGACTGTTTGGAGAAGGAATATTTACGCTTTGATTCAATCTTGTTGACATGCTTCTACTAGATAGAAGGTGCTTGGACTGACGCTGCAATGGTGGAAATGTCCTTCTGTTCACCTTTCAAACAAATTGTGAAGAATCTAAATTTTATAGTATGAGATACTACCTTGCGGCACTATTTAGGTGGAATAGTAGTTAGAACTACCTCTGGTATCCTGTAGAGATGAACCCAAGAGTAACAATGAAAATACAGGTTCAATAATCATAAATAGCATGGTGCTTCCACATATATGGCTGGCCCAAAAGAACATCACAAACATCTAGTGGAGAAACATCACATAATACCTCATCTTTGAAGGGATGGATGTCATATGACAATCAACACTGCTAGTTGGCACGAAGATCTCGTCCCTGGGAAGCCACCCGATGTTGTATGGTTGCGGGTATGGTTTTGTCAACAATCCCAACTATTTGACGACCTCTGCTGAGATGAGATTCTTTTGGCTTCCTCTATCAACAATAAAATGCAGCTGGGTCCCCTTCACCCACATTTGTGAATGAAAAAGGCACTCCCCCTCTTCAAGATCTGTTGGTTATTTTGGTTGAATTGTTGCAGTCATGACAGTAGAAGTGGGGTCTGTGTCGATGATTTGTCTTCTCCCATTATTTTATGAATCAAATTATGAATCTGGGTTCAAATATTTTTCTTTGATATTTCATCATTTTTGTGCCAGGGGATTTTGTGGAAATTGCACCACTTTCTAGTGTCCTTCTTTGTATTTTCGTGACCCTTCTTTTCCTTTGGCTTAGACTAGTTTTGAGGAGGTTGTTTGTTAGGGTCGTATTTATCATACTTTGGTTGTTGCGGATTTGCAGACCCGAACTCCCGTTTGTTCTGGTGCTTAAATTTCTGCTCAATTTTGACAACATATCGATAGGAAGCTTCAAATGGTGAGATATCCAGAAACTCCATTTCAATTTGGATGTACCCGTGTAGAGCCCCACCGTATTTCAGAACCAAATGTCGCTCAAAATATTTGATACCCATATTGGTGCGCAAGGTATGGAAGGTATTGGTGAACTCCGATATTGCTTGGACCCTCTCTTGATGCAACATGGTCCATATCATGTACTGATCATCATAGTTACCAATAAGGTAATATTGTTCCTTGACTGCATACAAAAAAAAATATCAAGTGGGCTCGGACCCATATATTCCAGAATCCTCTATGGAACTTTTATCCCAGTAAGTTTCCCACCAATGTTTGACATGGGGGAGAGCCTTAATGAGTGCGAAGGTGATCTTTTCCCTGTTGGAAAAATTGTGAACAGAGAAATAACCTTCTAGCAGATTTAACCATTTTTCTAGGGCATCTGCATCTATCTGACCTTCAAATACGGGAATATAAAAAATTAACCTGTACCTTGAAAGGAGAGGTGCCTCCAAAATGGTCGCTTGATGAACACGTTCCTACTGCTATTAGCATGCGTTGAAGGATGTGGGAAAAATTCTCCATCATTTCGTCTCTTTGTCATATGAGAGCTTGCTCAAGCGACAGATTAATAAAATCTTCTGCTCCATCATTTTTATTTTATTCCACCATGGAGGATTTCTTTGGCATGCAAGAGCGATTGTCCTGAAGTGAGACAAGCTTGAGACTCAACTTTCTATACTTGGACCTCGTCGGGGACATGCACTGAAAAATGATCAAGAGAAGCCTGTTCTGATACCACTGATCCAGATTAATTTTGTCACGAAATGAGAGCAGAGATATAATAAATAAATGTACATAGATATATCATATATCCAATAATATAACAGATATTTATCAGAGATATAACCATAAACACAAACATAAAGTAATACACAATTTCTATTAATGAGAGAAATGTACAAAACTGTAGAAATACAGAGTGAAAGACTTGCTAGAATGGTGGCAGCTTATCTTTGAGAAGAGATGTGATAGCTATGCTCATTCACAAGAAGATGATTGTTACAATGAGGCTCCAAGGCCTTTTTAAAATAAATAAAATCCAAAACCCTAACCTCGAAAGATGAAAATCCAACAGTTTTGTGGACCCCGTTTTAGGACAGTTTGGTGTATCAACTTCTTGGGGGCGTAACTTTTTCATACGATCTCCGTTTGGGGAGCACGATAGATTTTTGGAAAGATATCGAAGAGGAGATTCATTTTGGGGGCTCAATGAGAGCCTTTGGATATCATTGAGATTCACGATTGTGAAAAGACATCGCTTAGGCCCTTAAAATGGCCCCAGAAGTTTGGGACTGCTAAAAATAGTAAATTTCTAGCAAACTGTTTTGAGCCAGTTGGAATAGGCGGGTGGCCACCAAGGTCCTCCTATATCATCATCAAAGAGTTAGGAATCTTCCCCAAGTCACCTCCATGACTGCATCCAAATATGCCTAATTCCAGCACATGACTCATCCAAGAAGGTTGATCTAATCTCTCAACACACTCCCCCAACCAAGGAATCCCAAATTGCTACAAGACTTCTTTGAATCTTCACCACTTGAGGCACCCTAAAGTTTGTTAGTTTTCACCAAGGAAACATAATTCACTTGAACCACCAATTCATCTGTCTTCCCTTCAAAGAACTTGTTGTAACACTTGGAAAATGGAAGAACTCAAGCCAACCATACCTTTCTCAATGACACCCTTCGTTGCAACCATGCTCTAAGTATGATGTCTTCGACCTCCGCTTTCCTAACCAACCAACTCTCCACATGAACTCTCCTTAATCACCATCTGTAGCTCCACAAATCTACAAGAATTTCACTACGATACAAGGCTGAGTCCATGTGACCATTTCAAAAATTCATCTAAGTCCCAAAATTTGCATGCAACCGATCAAACTCATCTCCAATGCCTTTCCATCTTCGCACCTTGACTCCTTCCACTTCAAGGCACCATGCACTCACAACCCGACTGTCAAGTCATACTGCTGCTAACTAACTGTTATAACTCTGCGAAGAGTCTCCTCGTCTGAAGTTTGTGGTCGATCCACTCATCCAACAACCCAACTCAACTCAACTGCTATTCTTGACGATGCATGACACAAATATGTCATGATGGAAACATACCTAACAAAATACCTACTCATGAGCTCCTCTAGGTGATCCCAATTCCTCCAACACACTGAAGCACTTCACCTTGTTGCAACCCAAAATTACTCCCCCTGCTCAATCACTTATGCGATCACCCTCCGTGTTTTGCTTCTATGATCACTTATGCCGTTAGATCTGCGACAAGTCATGCAATAGTCCTACATTCAACTACCTTTCCCAAGTTCTTGGTTCACCCAATGAAATCTACTCCTAGTCTCTCAAGGTATTCACAACAGGTTAGGAACAATATTCCATCATGAATCAAACCAACCAAGTTTATCTCTGTGATCAACTTTGTGAAAAGTTCTGTGATGAATTCTGCCATGAGTTTTGCGATCACCCACCCTGTCCAAGTTTCGTGTTTCACCACAAACTATGCTCTCGGTCAGCACAAGGTATGCACCCAACTAAACCTTCCTAATGCAACATCAACTAAACCTATTTCCTAAGTATGATGCAAATTCCACGATGAACAAGTTCGATGCACTGAACCGTTCACCAAGTCTGTGAACATTCCCATCAAACTACCTTCACAACAAAAAACCTTCTCAACAAATGAGCCCCACCACAACTTTTCTGACTGCAAGAGTGGTGAAGAGCACCAAACTACTTTGATACCATCTATCATCGAGATAGTGGTGAAGATCTCACCAACCCATTCATCAAAATATATAACGAATATGCTCTGATACCATCTATCATGTCCCCACAGTGTGCCTTGATCATACACCTCTTGAGGGTGTGTGGCACTACAACATTTCTCACTTGGATGCTTGGCAACTCTTTCCACTAAATCCTCCTCAAGGATAAACAAGTCCTACCATGTGGAGTGACTTGGCTCCTTGAGGGAGATATCCCTTCTTTGTTTTCCTCAGAACCATAGAGCTCTCTTATTCTCCTTGTCTTCCAATTCTTTCCTTCCTTGGTTGTGCACCCTTTTTCTCTTATAGGGACCCCAAAGGTCATTATCGTGAGCCATCACATCCTTTAGGGGTGTTTCGACCCTTCACAAACCCATGTCCAAATGAATCGTTGTGCCCCTTCGTGGACTCGGTCGCCCAAACAAATCATCGTTCCCCTTCACGGACATAGTCGCCCAAACGAACCCATGCACTCATCAACCATGTGTTTTTTGTGGGAAGAAAAACCATGTCTCAGAAAGGTGTTGGAAGTGACTAAAGATTCAAAGGAAATAGGTAAATTTTGAATGGTTAGGGACTTGGTGTTGGAGTTTGGAAGATAAGTTATTAGAATGATATTGTCGATGAGTTTATACACAGGTACAACCATACTTGATTGGAGATATTTCTATAATTTATGGACATGAATGTTTTTCAAGATTAGATGATAAAGTGCATGATCAAGGCCCGCTTGATGTAGTCTTCTAAGTTGAAGATCGAGTCTCCAGACTTCGCTCGAAGATGATTTGATTACCGTTTTCAAATTTTAGGGGGGGTATATCGCATTATCTAGAATTCTCACCTTTTAGTCGACAGGGGGAAAATATTGATATGCCAAACTTCAAGTTTCGAAGTTTCACTTAAAGGATTGTAGTTTATGATGATTGATTATGGATTAAGGATTCATGATTGTAGATGAATTTATGATTTCAGGATGATGGATGATCGAGGATTGTTTCAAGAAATGATGTTTGTTTCCTGATTGGATGATATATTTGATGTTGTTAGCACATATCACTCACACAGATTCTTCGATTGGTAAGGATTTTCATGAGATTGATGATTATGGATTGATGATTTCCAGGTTATTGGATATTAGATGGACAATTTGCTACTTTTTGGAATTTGATGGATTGTCCAACATGTTTGATGGACATTTGGGTTCAGTATTTGGAGCAATACCATCTGTTTACCTGGTTTACTACTCAAAGTCATTTTGGCTACAATATTTTCATATACAGGTTTTCGATGTTGTTCGACACTTTTTTCTGTTAGCAAGATTTTTTATAGTTTTTTTATGTGTTGATATGTGAGAGATTCATAGTATTCATACTTCTTATGAATGGTATTTTGACCTTATAGAGGACATACAATTATTCTTCTCTTTTCTCTTGGCACATTGGATTGCCAAGGTTTTTTCAGGATATGGGTTGTGTTAGACTTGCAACTAATTCACTTCTTATCAGGATTTTCTCTCCTTGGTTTCGGTTCACTTTAGTGACCACTCAGAGGATATATGTCTCATTTGATGCACAATGATTTTTCCAGATTTAGTTTTCAACATCCACATTTAGCGGGTTTTTCAGGCGGATCCTCATCGAGACTCATGAGGTTTCATACCATGAGTTACAAATTGAATACTTGGATATGTTATCAGCTTTTTCATTGGTTTTTGTTCCTATCTGGCACATTTGTACAAACTAATTATTAATGGGGGGATTGTTAACATTATTTCTCCTAATCATAGTCCTAATACCACCTTGTTAGATTGTTTTAGTCATGTGGACCATTAACAGTGGTTATTGATCATTGTATTATATGTACTTACTTTGTGAAAACATTAATGAAAATATGAAGGGCTTATGCCTTTTACCACCATCTCCTTTTTTTTTTTTATCTTTATTGGTTTTCTTCATTCTGATCTTGCACTAATTTCTATCACAAAGAGTCATGTACCTAGTATCAAAAATCCCTTATTGGCACTCATATCCATAATCA
The DNA here is from genome assembly GCA_009831015.1 of Picea engelmannii. Taxonomy (NCBI): domain Eukaryota; kingdom Viridiplantae; phylum Streptophyta; class Pinopsida; order Pinales; family Pinaceae; genus Picea; species Picea engelmannii. Next base: position 24,620 of record ML829821.1, on the reverse strand, counting down.
AAGGAAGGGATAACCTTGAGAGGTATTATGTGGTGGTTCGAGGTGTTTTTCATTGCCATGTATTCCATAAAGATTTCTTTAGGGTGTAATCACCATGTTTCCTCCAATGAACATGTCAAGAGCCTCAAGAATCATAACTAATTCTCACGATGAACATTCTAACGACGAATCCCTACTTGGAAGAGAAGGATGTCCTCGTGATGTCAAGTGTGGTGGTTTGAGGTGTTGGTCCAGGGACCTTGATATTTAGAAGAAATCTCTACATCTTAAGGCCCATGTTTCCTTCCCTTACCATGTCAAGGACCCTAGTACCCATACCTATTGCTCAAATCCTCTAATGTCATTGATATCCCCACTTGGAGGTGAAGGGTATACATTGGGAAATATAGTTTAGTGACAAAATCATGCACACATTTTTAAAAGCGTGTGCACGTTCCTAAAGTGTGCACACATTCATAAAATCACATGCATGTTATTAGGAACACACACATGCTTTTAAGAATGGTTGCATGCTTTTGAGAATGTGCACACACTTTTAAGAACACACACTTGATTTTAAGAACATGTGCACATTCTTTTCATTTCAATTTGTTTTAGGTGGGATTCACAACTCTTGCATACATGTTTTTTGATTTGGTTGCCTCATATTTTGGTTTGGAATGACAAACCTAGTGGTTTTGAGCTACAAATACATTAAAACCTCATTTTTTCTAAATACCTCTAAATACCTCTATTTTTTATGTTACTTTTGTATAGGCTACAGAGATCCGTCATCCATGAAACTATAGACACATATAAAGTTGACTATGCAGATACCAAACATATAATTTTAAAAAAAATATTGTTTACTATTTTTAATATATTTTTGTCTTGACATATATTAGAATCTTAAAATACATACCTATTTTATTCTTGTTATAAATTTCTATTACCTTAACCATTTCTAGAATAATTTATACCTTGCACTAGTACATACTAAGATATACAATCTAAAAAAATTGTTAAGACCTTCTTACCTTGCACTAATGCAAGGCCTTGTAGTTTCAAGGATATAATGACTTTCATAATTTAAAAAATATAAAATTAACATTATAAATTTGAAAAAATAAAATTGCTAAAGAACAACTTGTTCCTTACAATTCTACAATTTTTTTTCATTAAAATTAAACCTTTTTATAGAATTTCCATTTAAATCAAATATTTTTTTATAGAATTCTTTCCATGAAATCATTTTGTGAGATATGTTTAGTTATTAATTTTTTCTAATTGTAAATTTA
>ML829821.1:0-14543 GCA_009831015.1 Picea engelmannii | reverse complement strand
ATATATATATATATATATATATATATATATATATATATATATAATTGTTACATATAACTTACTATAATCATAAATAAAAATAAATATAATAATAATTTGAAATAATTTCATCATTTTATAAAAACATTTTATCATTTTATAGAAACAAAAATATATAAATTGCAATAATTTTCTTTATATTTCTTAGTTGTATGTGTACCTTTTCTTACTAAGTGGAAGATGCTATGTTGCCTTATTGATGCAAGAATATGATTAACCTCATAAGATTCCCAAAATCATTGAAAGCACAAGTTTACAACCTCCAAATTTGTTTAGACAAGTACTTCTCATTCTATTATAAACTAAAACTAGTTAGTAAAATGTAGCTTAATTATGAGTGATTTATGTAGCTTATTTATGAATTTCTTCACATGCATAGTATTCAAAGTTGTTGTGAGGCCTTAATCTCTATCTACTCATCTTTCTCTTGGTCCTCATGTTGGTGGTGTGTAAACAATTGTTGAGGATGATGCTACCTCTGCCATTGATCAAGGTGGATATTGGTGGCCACTCACCTATTCCAACTGGCTCTTCTTGACATTTTTTTAGTTCAACACGTTCTTCTATACTTCTTTGTAATTGAGGGTTCTACACTTCTGGAGATGTCTGAAGCCCTACACATGTTCTAGGTGGACACTGGTGGCCGCTCACCTAATCCAACTGGCTTATTTTTGAAGTGTTCATGTCAGCACATCTATCTGTACTTCTAGGGTTGTTTTGGGGCCCTAAACAATGTTTTTTTGTCTTGCCACAATCAAATTGTAGACATAGTCAAAATTTGACGGCATAATGTGTAGTTCTCAAGAATACCTTTCCAATGGGCTATCACGCGCCTAAAACATAGGTCGTATACAAAAGTTATGACCCCAGGAAGTTGAGGTACCAACTTACCCATCGAGGCCCACATAAATTTTGACGTTTCATCTCCTAGGGTTAAGTTTTTGGATGTCTAGGGTTTTGGCATTCATGAGTAATGTTAAAATGGCCTTTGGAGCCTCATTGCAATGATTTTTCTCAGACGAATACATGTAGTAGACACATCTCTTCTCAGAGATAACTACGACCGTTCGAGCAAGTTGTTTTAGTTCTGCAGTTTTACAGTTTCAACCTATTTCATTTATTCAATAGAAGTTATTGTTCAATGGATATATATATTTTTTCTCCATATCTATGTGTTATCGTATTCAGTTTGTTATTCCTTTCGTTCCGGTCATAAATCCGGATCAGTGGTATCATAGCGGTCCGCTCTTATTTATTTTTCTTCGTGCATGTTCCCGACAAGATCTGGGTACAAGAAGTTGGGATTCGAACCAATCAAGCCTTTGCTCAAGATCGACCATGTCAATCCCGACAAAAAACCATGAGGGACGAAAAGAAAGATGATGGAGCAAGAGATCCTTTTAAAATGTTGCTCGAGGAAGCCTTTGTGCGACAAAGGAATGAAATGATGGACAACTTTGCATAGTTCCTTTGGCGGTTGCCCATAGGAGAAGCATCTTCATCAAGCGACCATGCAAACCCCTTCAAGTTACAGGTAAATTTTGATATTCCATTATTTGAAGGACTGATAGATGCATATGTTGTAGATAAATGGTTGAATCTACTCGAAGGGTATTTTTCGGTCCACAATTTTTCCGATAGGGAAAAGATTACTTTTGCACTCCTCAAGGCCATCCCTCATGTTAAGGATTAGTGGGATACTTACTTTGAACAAAGGGCCATAGAGGAATCCACAATATTTGTGGTCGCCCCCACATGATATTCCTTTAGGGATGCCATTAAAGAATATCACTACCATGTTGGAAGCTACGAGGACCAATACAAAAGATGGACCACCATTCGTCAGGAAAGGGACTAAACAGTACCAGATTTCACCAATATTTTCCATACCCCGTGCACCAAATTGAGTATCAAAGACTCTGAGAGACATCTGGTGCTCAAATACCCCAGTTGTTTGCATAGATACATTCAAACAAAAATGGAGTTTCTGGACATCGCATCATTGGGTACGACTTATAGATATGTTGTCGAGATCGAGCATAAATTTAAGAAGAAGAGGTGAGAGTTTGGATCTGCAAACTCCTCACAGTCGAAGAAGGGAAAAGGAGGCCCCAATCCACACAACAAGGGATAGAGCAAAGATGGCCACTCTCAGGACAACCAGTCCAAGCTGCAACAAAAAAAGGGTAATGAGAAGTCGAAGAAGGACACAAGAAAATGGTGTGAATACCATAAAATCCCTAGGAAAAACATCCAAGAATGTCGCTCCAAGCAGTCACTAGTGGTCGAGTTGAAAACTTCTGATTCAGAGGTCGATTCTGACTCCGAATCAAATCCAAAAGGAGGGAAGCAGATTATCGATGTTGAACCTAGTGCCACTGTCACTACCACCAAATTTGAGCCAACTGAACCAGAAGAACCAGAGGAAGGGGAAGGCCTCTTTCCCTCATAGATGTTGGTAAAGGGGGCTCTGCTTCATTTCATTGTCGATAGCGGCAGTCAGAAGAACCTGATGTCAGCAAAGGTCGTCAAGCGGATGGGCCTGCCGACGACACCGCACTGCAACCCTACACCATCGGTTGGCTTCTCCGAGGATGAGATCTCCATGTCAGCCAACAATGTCGTCTTCCCTATGACATCAAGCCTTTCAAAGACGAGGTATTGTGTGATATTTCTCCCCTTGAAATTTGTGATGTTGTTTTAGGACAACCATATTTGTGGAAGCGACATGATGTGTATGATTCTAGACCCTGCAGTGTTATTATTACTTTGGGTAGACAATTGTACATGATACCAGAGGTAGCATCACTTACTTCTATTTCTTTAATTTCTGCTAAGCAATGCAGTAAGGTCATTTCACAGACCAAGAAATTTGTCTTCTTTGTGATCCATGCTCACAATAACTAGAAGGTCACCGCCACATCCGTGGCCTCTACATAGAGCCTCTCTTTCCAGCATAAGAAAGTGGACATGATCATGGAAGAGTACAGAGACATATTCTCCTCACCCATCAGGGTCCTGACGCACTGCCAAGTCAAATATCCAATTGATCTAATGATCCGGATTATTTTTGGAATGAAATGAAAGAAAATATATTATAATGAAATACTCATGAAAATTGCCAGAAACAGAGAAATACAACAATACTTGATTTCTATTAATGAAAGAATTGTAAAGAGACTGTAAAAATAAAGAGTGCAAGGCTTGTTAATGGTGACAACTTTATCTTTGAGAAGAGATGTGACGACTACGTTCATTCGCAAGAACATGATTACAATGAGGCTCTGAAGGCCTTTTTATGATAAACATGAATGCCAAAAACCTAGACATCCAAAAACCTAACCCTAGGAGATGAAACACCAAAAGTCATATGGGCCCTGTTTGGGTAAGTTAGTACACTAACTTCCCTGGGTCATATCTTTTGCATACGATCTTAGTTTTAGGAACGTGATAGCCCGTTGGAAAGGTATTTTCGAGTACTACGCATTATGCCATCAAAATATGACTCTATCTACAATTTAACTGTGGAGAGACAAAAAACATTGTTTAGTGCCCTAAAACTATCCTAGAAGTACAACAAGATGTGCTGACATGAAAACATTTAGGTGGGAGACCACCAATATCCACCTAGAAGATGTGTAGGGTTTTAGACAACCCCAAAAGTGTAGAACCCACAATTACAAAGAAGTACATAAGAACATGTTGCACTAAAAATTGAAAAGAGGAGACAGTTGGAACAGGTGGGTGGCCACCAATATCCACCTGGATCAATCCCCCCTTAGGAATAAATTATCTCCATTGCGTTGAGTGACAAGGGAAGAGGGGAAATTATTTTCTGAATCTGATGCTTGGTGATTTGTGTGCCTTGTTGGAGAAGTTGTGCTTCTTGGCTTGTGGAAGACTGTCACAAACCTGTTGTTGGAGGGGTTGAATCTATTCCACCAACCTGTTGTATCTGGGTTGGATGGGGCATTGTGTAGGCCCCATTGTAGGTGAAGAAACAATATCTTCTGTCTCTTTGACAATCTATTTTTGTCAGATAGAAGGTGTTGAGGTTGTAGTGGTTGTAGTGGTCTTTTGTGCATCCTTTGAAAAGACTGTGAAGAGGATGAATTTTGCAGTATGAGAGATTACCTTGCGGTTTTGTTTTGGTGGAGCAGTAGTTAGAAATACCTCTGGTATCCTATAGAGCTGACCTCCCAGAGTAATAATGACACTACAGGGTTTAGACTCATAGACAACATGACACTTCCACATATATGGGTTTCCAAAAACAACATCACATACATCAAGAGGGGAAATATCACACACTACCTCATCCTTGAAGGGATGGATTCCATAGGACATGCGACACTGTTTGTTGACACGAAGATTTCATCCTTAGTGAAGCGACCCGTTGTTGTATGGCTACGGGTGTGGTGTTGTCAACAAACCCAACTGTTTGATGACCTTAGCTGAGATGAGGTTATTTTGGCTGTCATTATCAACAATGAAATGCAATGGCGTCCCCTTCACCCACATCTATGAATGGAATAGGTGCTCCCCCTCTTCAAGATCTACTGGTTCTTCTAGTTGAATTATTGTGGTAACGACAATAGTAGTGGGGTCTGCGTCAATCATATGTCTATTTTCAATATTTTCTAGATCAGATTCTGAATCAGGGTTCGGCTCCGTGTCTTTGACCTTGTCCACTAATCACTGTTTCGAGCAACATTCATTGGTGTTGTGCCAGGGGATTTTGTGGAAGTCACACCACTTCTGAGTGCCATTCTTCGTCTTTACTTTACCCTTTTTTTCTTGTGTCTTGGACTGGTTGTCTAGAGTCTGTTGGTTAGGTATGTCTTTACCGTGCTTTGGTTGTTGCAGATTTGCAGACCTGAATTCCCATTTGCTTTGGTGCCTAAATTTATGCTCGATTTTGACAACGTGTTGATAGGTAACTCCCAATGATGAGATGTTTAGGAAATCCATTTTGGTTTGGATGTACCTATGTAGAGCCCCATGGTATTTCAGAACTAGAAGCCGCTCATAGTCTTTGATACCCATCTTGTTGCGCAAGGTATGGAAAGTATTTGTGAATTCCGTCATTGTTTGGCTCTTCTCTTTCCGTAGTGTGGTCCATCTCATGTACTGGTGTTCATATTTATCAACAGGATAGCACTGTTCTTTGACTGCATCCACAAAAAAATCCCAAGTGGGATCGACCCCATATATTCCAGATTCCTCTGTGGAACTTTGCTCCTAGTAAGTTTCCCACCAATGTTTGACATGGGGGAGAGCCTTGAGGAGTGCGAAGGTGATCTTTCCCCTGTCAGAAAATTTTTGAACAGAGAAATAACCTTCTAATAGATTTAACCATTTTTCTAGGGCATACGCATCTATCTGACCTTCAAATATGGGAATATCAAAATTAAATTTTATGTTGAAGGGAGAGTTTCCTCCAAAATGGTCGCTTGATGAAGATATGTTTGTTTCTATCGGCAGGCATTGAAGGATGTGTGAAAATTTATCCATCATTTCGTCCCTCTGTCGTACAAGAGCTTTCTCAAGCAATAGGTTTATAGAATCTCCTGCTCCGTCGTTTTTATTTTCTGTCGCCATCGAGGGTTTCTTGGGTCTGCGAGAGTGATTTTCCTCAAGAGAGACAAAATCAAGACCCAACTGGCTATACTCGGACCTCGTCGGGGACATGTGCTGAAAAATGATCAAGCGAAGCCCACTTTGATACCGATGATCCAAATTATTTTTGGAACGAAATGAAAGCAGAGATATTATAATGAGATACTCATGAAAATTTCTAGAAACAGAGAGATACACCAATACCTGATTTCTATTAATGAAATAATTGTAAAGAGACTGTAAAGATACAGAGTGCAAGACTCGCTAGAATGGTGGCAACTTTATTTCTGAGAAGAGATGTGACAACTACACTCATTCACAAGAAGATGATTACAATGAGGCTCTGAAGGCCTTTTTATGATAAACATGAATGCACAAACCCTAGACATCCAAAACCTAACCCTAGAAGATGAAATCCGAAAAGTTATGTGGGCCCCGTTTGGGTAAGTTAGTACACTAACTTCTCGGGGTCATAACTTTTGCATACAATCTCTATTTTAGCCGTGTGATAGCCCGTTGGAAAGGTATTTTCGTGAGCTATGGATTATATTGTCAAAATCCAATTCAACCTACAACTTGATTGTGGAAAGCCAAGAAAACACTGTTTAGAGCCCCAAAACGACCTTGGAAGTACAAAAAGATGTACTGACATGAAAAATTCCAAAATAAGTTAGTTGGAATAGGTGGGAGGCCACTAATATCCACCTGGATGTTGTGTAGGGCTTTAGAACAACCCCAAAAGTGCATAATTCACAATTACAAAGAAATTCCCCCATTATAGAGAAATGTGCTGAACTGAAAAATGTCAAGATGAGCCAGTTGGAATTTGGAACAGGTGGGTGACCACCAATATCCACCTGGATCATTAATTCAATCTGTAGTTCACATGGAATTTTCAAGGATATATTGGATTTTAGTAAAGTGGCCCTTCAAGCGAAAAATAAGGCTTATATACTCTACTTCTTATGATGATTCAACATATGCTCTTTCAACATCTTCTCAAAGGCATGAAATGAGCAATCTGGCTCATCACATTTGGCATGAGAATTTACATACTCATCTACATGATGACAATAATAATAATAAAGTATATTACAATTCTTGTAGGTTAGTGCATCTGCATAAGTCCTTGCACTATCCATCTCCTTTTGGAACCTAGAAAGCCCAATATTGAACTTCTCATTTTGAAAAAAATTGGACAAAAGAAATCCAAGTTTTTCTTTTTCTTGGGATTTCTCTAAAGAGTTAAAACTAGATGATTCAATCTTCCACTTTGGATGAGGCTTCTTAGCTTCTATCCATCTACCATAGTTTTTGGTCTTGATCTACCACCACGATTATACCAGTGCATGATAAACCATTAAGTGGGGCCACTACCACCAATCCATGATTAAAATTCTCTATTAAAAGACCCATTTTCTTGATGCCTCATGTCCTTTGTAGTGGGAAAATTCTTGATTCCACCATCTTTCTCATTTGAACTAGCTTGTAATGGTTGAAATTTTCTTGGATATATATAGTGCTAGATTTGTTGCACTAGTCTGAAATATTGATGGAAGCACTGAAAGAAGCCACCAACATCTACCATCACCTTTCCTTGAAGTAACCACACCAAATACTCAAAAAAAGGTTGCATCAAGGGAAACTGTGTCTTGTAATTTCGATTAACACAAAATGGATTTTGTATGTACACAACAACTCAAAATCCTTTTGAGTATATGAAAAAAATGGATTTGGAGTGATGAATCCCATAAGAAAGGGGAAAGAACAAACTTCAATGTGCTAGTCTTATGTACTATTCACACTCCTCTCAACACTATAGTACACACTTTACCAAATAAATCATGCATAGTTCTTGGACAAGTGTTCCCAATGAGTTAGCCCTTAGCAAAATTCAAGGCTATATCAATGTAGATAAGAATTGTACCTAGATTTCTGAATCAAATCCTTTTAAATAATAAAGGGGAAAGAACAAACTTCAATGTGTTAGTCTTATGTACTATTCACACTCCTCTCAACACTATAGTACACACTTTACCAAATAAATCATGCATAGTTCTTGGACAAGTGTTCCCAATGAGTTAGCCCTTAGCAAAAGTCAAGGCTATATCAATGTAGATAAGAATTGTACCTAGATATCCGAATCAAATCCTTTTAAAACTTTATTGTTTATGAAGAATTGTCCTTGACATAATCTTCAAAAATTTTCCTTGAACCCCTTGACATTTTGGGCCAATTTTTGTCTCTTTAATAGTGGCTTAGATGGGGTTTATTTAAAATGTTGTATTAACACAACTGTAATTGAATTAGTTTAAACATGGATTTTTATCTAAATGTTGCATTAGCACAATTTGTTCCAAGTAAAATTTCAAACTTTGGACATTCTTATTTTCAAAGTCAATGCAAGAGTATAGAATTACCATGATAAGGAAAAACATTTATGCATAAGCTTTATTTACGAAAAATAAAGGATAGGAAAAACAATTAACATCCAATATCTCAAAAAACTAATATTCAATGGAATTGACAATACTAATAAGTACTTGTAACATAAAAGGGCATATATATACTAAAAAATTGAAATGTAAGCATAATCTCTTCATAATCTATGACCATTAACATATTGAATTGTTAGAAAATCCATGAATTGAACTCTTAGAAAATCCGTGAATTCTTAACATGAGACAACTAGAATAAAGAACTATACAAAATAGTTTTTTTGGGGTGTGAGCATTTTAGTTGGGGAGCTTTATAATTTTTTTAGAACAAGAAAACAATTTTATTAAATAAATTGAAGAAAATTTCTTAAATTTATTAGCACCTTATCCCAAAAATGATAATAATAACTTGGGGAGAGCTTGACCTTCACTTTTCTACCTTCACTTTTCTAGAACTGAATTCAAAATTTAAAAATTATTGGATTTTATTTTTATTGAAAATGTTGGCATCTCTTTATTACCATAAGAGAAATACACACAAGTTCTTATTTTAACAATTACTCACTTTTATGTAGATTCAACTCTGCTTTGACATGTAGATTCAATTATAGTAGATTGACATGTAGATTCAACTATAGTAGGCTGTGGAGTAGTATACAATTTACCAATTAAAACAATGATGGTTATGCTCTCATTTGACCATATATCTATCATTTATTTAAATTTTTTATCAATAACTCATGTGATACTTTTGTAAATAATCCAAACTTAACTCATAAAGATTCAACATGCTGAAATATCTAAACCCAAGTTGTATTTATTATTAAATTCAAATTCAAAGTTTTTTAAATAAATTAACACTAAATACTAATTCATTAAATTTGTTATCAATAATTCATGTGATACTTTTGTAAATAATCGAAACTCAACTCATAAAGATTCAACATGCTGAAATATCTAAACCCAAGTTGTATTTATTATTAAATTCAAATTCAAAGTTTTTTAAATAAATTAACACTAAATACTNNTTTCAATGTGTACCCAAGTAAAATAAACAAAAACTGAGTTTCCAAAAATAGATACAACAAGGGTCCACAAAGCTATGTGTCCCTATGTATCACAAGCATGCCAAGCCCGAAAAAAGGATTATGAAAGGATTCAAAAATATCGGAAACCTTTGCATGTGTCCCTATGTATCACAAGCATGCCAAGCCCGAAAAAAGGATTATGAAAGGATTCAAAAATATCGGAAACCTTTGCATAGTCTACATAAACCACTTGGGAAACACCAAGAAATGGGTTCCAATACCAAGAACAAACTTCTTCAAGCAATGCCTGCCTGCCTACTATGCTACAATGTTATTCTTTTTTCTAGTTTGCTACTCTCTTCTTAAAAAAATCACAATTATTTTCACTCTAAAGTTTAAATAGCTTTCATTTTACATGTTAAGGTTAATAGGCACTTTTAGGTTTAGTGTAGGTTTTTTAATTTTTTTTCATTTTGGAGTTTTAAAAAGTGAAAAACTATTCTAACTACGAGCACTTTGGAAACACACAAAAAATTCCTTAGATGTTTACCGCTAAGCATTTAGGAACAATTTTTGGTGACTAAAAATGTTTCAGAAGCTAAAAATGATTTCCGGCTCACTAGAAATGGTCTTCACGATTCACTACTAAAAAGTATCTAAACTTAAATGAAAAGTTTTGATTTGAAACTTTAATTTCTTAATAATCACATTAAATGAAATGTTTTGATTTGAAACTTTAACTTCTTGGCATGACAAAGTATGTTCATTCGTCATTAAAAGTTAAAATATACATTGATCTTTATCAAGATACCCAATTTTAAATTGATATATACTAATTAATGCTACTTACAAATTAAAGATACTCGAGGAAGGGAAGTTTATCCAATTCTTCCATTAAAATTGGCTATAAAATCACTTCCATTTTACACGTTAACGATACTGTAAGAATGAAAGTTTATCCAATTCTTACATTAACACTGCATGCTATAATATCACTTACATTTTACAAATTAAAGATACTCAAGCAAGGGAAGTTTGCCCTTAGTACATTAATGCCATGCTATAAGATCATTTAAATTTTGCAATTGAGAAGTTTACCCTTTTAACATTGTCTTTAGTTGATTATTTGTCAGATTAAAAGATTCATTGCTTATAAGTACAAATATTTATTGAGACTCTTCATTTTTATTTATTAAGTCGAAAGGCGTACACCTATTGATAATGGACAGATTTAATAGGGGTTTAGTGCTTAATAAGTTTTCTATGGACAAGATTAAATATGGTTGGAATATTCTTAGTAGTCACACAAAATAAATGGTTGTGATTTCAATCATTAATTTCCTAGCTATTATAAAGACATCGGTTTATGTGTTTACTTTTTTACATTTACTTAATCATATTTAAAAATTACTTTGATAGCTAACTGATTGCCACGTAAGTGATTAACAGAAATTAAAATATTAACACCAAATAAATGAAGCTCAACCGTTTATTTGTTAATCAATAATAAAATTTAATATATTCTTTTACAGATTTTTTTTCATCTTATCAATCTTTCGTCGTTGATCACCCACAATTATGTGGCTGTGCTAGTTTATAATATCCTCACTATACAAATACATTTTATAGAATTGGAATTCATGTGTTTTCTGCATTCTTATAATGAATCCTCATCGTGTTTGTGAGTATTTAGGTACAAAGTCTATTTAAATTAATAGTAGCTTTAATGATAGTTGTTTTATTATTGATTAAGATTCTACTAAATTAAAATTAATAATAACATTAATGGCTGTTTCATTATTAATTAAGATCCGACCAAATTAAAGTGTAGTAGAATTGAATTTGTGATTCAAGTGTCTCAACCACATCCACAATTAAATTGGTGACTTTGAAAATTAAAACAAAATCAAGTATAAAGAACATAGAAAATTACCCACTAAAAAAACATAGTAAATTAAAACAAGATTAGGATTAAGGTTATTTCTATTAGAATTAGGTCTAGAATTATATTAGAATTAAAGTTATTGATATTTTATAGCAAGAAGAAAATATTATTAAAAAAAAATTAAAATATTATTAATAATTTAATTTTAATCTTAATAATAGAGAGTGTATATATATGTAAAATTTAAAATATCAATTCAATTTTTTTTTGTCAAAAATTATCATTTAAAAATTATCATTTAAAAATTATCTTGATATTAGGTTTGGTATGCAAATTTTGAATATCATATAATAATAATAATAATAATAAATTTAATCTAAATTGTTCCTTGATTCTCTTATTATTCTATCCACTTTCATAAATTACAAATTATGTGGTTGTGTTAATCTATATTTTATCTATTAAAAATATACTTTCAATTACAAAACAATAAATTCATAAAACATTATTTATTATGCCGAAAGGCTTACACCTATTGACAATGGGCACAATTAATGATCTTTTAACCTTATTGACAATGGGTCAGATTTATTGTTCATAACTTTCTTGCATTTATCAAGACATCCCTTAACATGTTTACTTTTTAACATTTACCTAATCACATTAAAAAATTAATGTAAGGATATGTAATTGCCAAGTTTAAATGATTAAATAAAATTAAACCGTGCAGACAGACGGATTACGAATTACCACAGACGTTTTATGGCACGCGTTCTTAGCCGACCTTTTGGTGTTCTCAGCTGCAAGTTAGCGGCTGTGCTAATATATTGAATCTCAATAATAATTTTTCATTTCCAAATAAAAATTTAACTCCATATTCAATGTATACTTTATATATATATAAATTAAAGAAAAAATCCTAAATATCAAAATGCTAAATGGCGACATCATGGCTTAAATGCATTGCTTTTCAGGCAGTCCATCTATATCATTATCACCATCCAATGGAAAATCTTCCCAAAAAAACCTACAGATACAAGGATCAAATCGATGCCTTTTATGTCCCCCTGGTTACAATGCTCCTCAACAGGGAATGCCGTCTCTTCTTCTTCTTTGTTATTTTTTCAACTGATAAAACGGTCTAAGTTAACGAAGAACCAGCTGATGTGTATACTTTAGGGCTTTGATTAATCTTATTTTATACTACAAACTAAAGCTTTAAGTGGGCATGAGAAGACGGATACCATTCCACTGTGCTGACGATGGGCTTGATAACTTTTTTTTATAGGCATTTGCTATGGATCGACCCCCCTGGCTACCTGTCAGAACGTCCAACCGCCCCATTTTAAGCATTCCCAGAACAAACTTTTTGAAGAACACGGCCTGCTTGGATGCAAAGCTATCAACGATGTCCCCACTATCGGTGGAGTCCATGTACAGACCCTGGTCGGAGGTGAAGAGCGCTTGGCTGCTCTGCACATTCACGTAGTAACTGTTGTCGAAAGCGTTTGGAGTAAGGACATCCAAGTTGGTGGTGTTGACGGTGTTATTAACGGCCGGGCATATTGAATAAAGATTGCTTGCAAAACAGTTTTCTAAACTTGGATCCACACTTGCTTTTCCTTTGCTGGTGTTATATAATAGGTTATCAAAGGAGGTGAGCAATGCCAGTTGTGTGTCCACCTGAAACAGTTCATGCCGAGAAAGGAGTTTTATGCTAACCTATAATTTATTGTGTCAAAGGCATAAAAAACAATCAAAGCAAATTCAATAAAGGAATGCGATTTTCTATAATGAGTTATTTTATCTTTCAAAATGCTAATAGATTATTTTCATTATTTAGAGGGTAAAATGGGAATCAGACCTGAAAGAGCTATCATATCGGTCAAACTGAATCCTTTGGGGCCAAAAATGCTCATCAGCTGTGTCACATTTGAAGCGAAGTCTAGGATGTCTCTGCGTCCAAGCGATACTGGATATTTTGGACCTCCTGCCTTCAAAATGGTAATTTATGTTAATCCTCCTGCAAATTTCCATCAGAAGCAACGGACCCACAAATTCGAATGGCACGAAAGTAGGGTACTACCAACCTTGGCCATGCAGTCACGAGCAGCCAAAGCCAAAACGTCGGCATACGTTACAACTCCGCTGCAGCTGGCTTCTACGACGGTTTTGATTTCGTTGATCAGCTGCAAACCCCGGGCTCTTAGTGATAGGTTTGGACAAGCCTCCTACTCACTGGGGTTGCTTGTCGATTCTGTCAGCAACACGGATCCATCGCAACCCTTTCCACATATAATAAAGAATGTTAGATTATTTTGGTGGTTGTAGAGTTTTTTTGTGTCTGTATTAAAAAGAGTTTAAAACTTAGCACATATTTGGTTTCAAAGCTTAACACATCATTCAAGGAGACTATGAAGGCATGAAGTTGTAACCTTAACCATGCAATATTATTTTACTGTTAACTTTTGTCTGTACAGTTGAAAGAATGTGCAAATAAAAACCTGTAATGGAAAATTTTATGCCCTTTTCCTTCATTTAGGAAGAAGAGCATATACATCTTGGCATATTTTTACCCTGTCTCAGAAAATCAGTAGCAACCGGCGCTGGATCGAATAATTTGTTACACCTTTTTGCACCTTAATGAACTATGTTATGGAACTATTCTTGGACAAGTTAGTGGTTGTTTAACAAGCCACATGTAATAATGTCCCTGCCAGATACCATACAACTTTGAACTTTTTGAAAACCGAAGACTGGTATCTCAGAGTTAGAATTCTTCTTCCTCTAGTTGCATTAAGAAACCCAGAAAGCTGAGGACCTAGTTGGACTGGGGCATAGACTGGAATCTCAGAGTTAGAATTCTTCTCCTCTCGTTGCATTAAGAAACCCAGCATTAAGAGACCAAGAAAGCTGAGGACCAGGACCATATTTAGCAAGGCGTTGGCGCCTTCGAAAAAAACAAAATTCCCGAGCTGATCAGGAACCGATTCTCTGAACCTTTTTCTCTGAGATTGTTGTTATTATTGAAAATCCACATGTAAGCTCCGTCTCCACTGAATGACACGACCTGCACAATGACATGCAGTGGATCAAACTGGCGCCCCCCACGATGTCATCCGGTGGATCAAACCTGGAACGGCACTATAGACAAAACTCAGAGAAATTATTATTAAAAAAAAATTAAAAAACAAAATTATTCATAACAAATTTTAATAAATATTTTTCAAGACGCTAGTGATGGCAGCATCGGACCCATTTACTATATACTATAGCATACAGTTCTGTTTGGGTAGAAGTTTAGTTCAACGGCCTCCATATCCAAGTTGGAAGAGTCTATCTCTCCTCCATAACCAAGTTCCTAGTCATTGGAAGAAAATATTTTCCTAGTTTTTCAAAACTAATGTTCTTTGTTTTGTGGCATTGTCCAATTTCAATTTTAATAGATTTTATTCTCTTCCTTCTGATGGATGACTCTCTCTCTGCAACAAATCAATTAAAATGACATGCAGACGAGATGCACTGTTGTAATTT
>ML829820.1:101356-127475 GCA_009831015.1 Picea engelmannii | reverse complement strand
AAGCAGAGCAGCAGGTCAGAGACATCATTCACCAGGTTTACTGAGTTGTTTAACATATGTCATCTGGTAAATGCCTGACAGTCTGTAGATCTGGGTTTACACTTGAGATAATATTTGTTACTCTTAAACCACTAGATGAATCTTCCTGATCCAGTGTGAAAATTAATGAAACGTGGTCAGCAGTGACTAGGAGGGTTAAACCCTTTACCAGTAGTAGCTGGTGTTATCTTCAGGGGGTTGAAGTTCCCTTCCAGGAAAGGCTAGTAAACGAGAGAAGGTTGTAGCCTTCTGCAGGTAGAAGCCTGCGTACTAGCATGAGTCTTCACTAGTACATTGTTGTAGAATGTTTTCTTAATAATATTCATTGAAGACAGAGACAACAACAGCGGTGGTTTTCTCCCGATTTGGGTTTCCACCTTAAATCCTGGTGTTCATGTGTGCTACTCATCTGTGTTAGTTTATTTTGTTGATTTACTGTTTAAAAGACATCTGATGAATGAAGAAATCCATAATAAGATCTCTGAATGCACTACTGTTTTCATAAGAATATACAACAACTGATCTCTCTAAAGTAGACTAAGATCTTTCAGTAAAAGAAAAGTTAAAAATTGATTGATAGCTCAAATACTGATTCACCCCCCCCCTCTCAGTATTTTCCAACAGTAATTTTGGTCCATGGGTGACCACATAACTGTTTGATGATGCTGAATTCTTGTAACCATTTGTGGATGAAAGTTTAGGTATAACACTCCTCATGACCTTGGGCATAAAATCGGGAGCTAAGATTCTATTTAGCAAAGGTTTCGGCGCTTCAGAGCTCCCGATCTTTGAGATTTTGAATGGTGTTGTCGAAATTAATAGATCGTCAAACAATGCATGGAATCAACGGTCCATGTCCTCCGTCGATATCTTACGTTTAAAAAGGGGCTCAGCATTCGGCGTGGAAAACTCTTTTTTTTCTAATCCTCAAAGTCCTGAAATATCACCATGTGGCCTTCGCCCTTCGGCGATCGGTGTTTGGAATTTAGCATTGAACATCCTATGTTTCAGTTTTTCACTTGTTGTTGGTCCATCAGCGTTGAGTGATCGATGATCGTCCTTGGAACTTCCTTTATCAAGCTACACTCAAATAATTTGAATTTATTCCACGTGGGTTTGGCCCTTTGGTGATCGGTGATTTACGTCAAACGTTCATATATTGTACCTCGCCCTAAATCTTCCGAACGACATAGTAATCCAAACTCCCGGAGTCCCGATTATGTCACCAACCACGTTGGCCATGCGGGAATGAACCAGAAGTTGACACGCGGTGAGGGTCAAATGATGACACGTGTCCTCATTAAGGGGGTGACACGTATCATGCTTTAATAGTCATAAAGGTTCTGTGCATCGGCCAAATCTGGGTGACATGTGGCATGTTGGTTGTGGGTCCACATCACCTGGGATGACATCAGTGAGCCACCTCAACCCCCATCATATGGTTGGGATGTATCCACATGGATCCATAGATCCACGATCCTCGTTACTTCACGGCTCTGGGCTTTGAATCTCATTGAATCCTATCAATGCAAATCCCCCAAAGAGCCAAGTCTTCGGACTCTCGAATCTGGCACCACATGTCCTCTTCCTCCCAACGACCAAGATTTATTTCGGCATTCGTGACTTCAGTGGTTTCATACTTCATAGACTCTTGGCCAGTTTCCTCTGAAGTATGAAGTCTCTGGACTACGGGATCACTTTCCACGTACCCACTCATCCAACGGTCCTAGCTCAATGGACAAAACTTGGAAGGGGATGAGTAGGGCCCACGTGTCACTACGCAACGGGTTCATAGTTAGTTGGGTAGTCGAGGGTGAGTCCCTTAGATCGATGGTTGGGAGGGATTTCAAAGGATCCGAAGATCGACGATCCATGTCACTTCATTAGTTCGACATTCGGGTGTTCGATGTGTATCTTTTGACTTTCCTTCTGAACCACGTCAGATCTATCGCCACATGTACCTAGCATCTACGACCAGGATTTACTCCAGCTTGCAAAGCTTCAGGGAAAACTCGCGCATCTCTAAATCTCTGAATACCCAAAATCCTGAATAACCATTGATCTATGGATATATTTCCCTCCATTATCAATGCTCTATATTAACTAGGTGACTCTGACATTCGGGAGTTTTGGCACTAAAAAACTCTTATTCCCCCGAAGTAGCACTTCGTCGAAGCACTTAATGCTTCCCTTCCTACGTTCGATCTAACGGTTGAGAGAGATCTGCATTTGATCCCCAGTTCGATGACCCTCATCAATTCACAAATTCATCCTTTGACTATTTTCGAGGATTATGGAGTCACAAGTCCCGAAGCCAAAAGAGTTGTCTCCTTTCGGACTAATGAAGGGTTCCTAGGCCTCGGTCACATGGGTTCTTTGGGAAATATTGTTGTCTAAGAACTAATATTCTTAGAAGAAAATGGGTTAAGGACATGAGCATGAGCCCTCGGTCATATGGGTGGATAGTCTGAAGGGAAAATTCCCTTCTCCCACAAAGATGAACTTGACATTCCTGCTAAGGTGAATTCAAAGGATCGACAGGACTTAGATGTTTCAGTCAATCCTACCCCGACTCTCATGTGGATTCACATCCCATGACTCTCTAATAGGTAAATTGAGATAACTCAAAGATCATATAAATATAACAACTTATAGAAATCAAAGAGAATTTCTAATAATTTTTCAAATACTTAAAGACTAAATCATAAACATAGACATTTCATCATCACATCCAATATAATAAACAGAGTATGAAAATACTTATCTATTTCAGATTATAACCAACGAACTGACTGTGGGTGTTTTCCTTTCCACCCCACCATAGGCTCAGAGGCATTCACTCTTATCACTCTAGCCACTCCCGTGCCAAACTATGATAACACTAAGTAACTTTCATAGTTTCTTAGGGATTCTTTCTCTGTCACAGTTTCTACAAGGTTTATCAAATGCCTCTTCAGCATCAAGCTTGTAGTCTCCTGCTCGATTCATGCTCTTCTATGAGCTCTAAGAGATCTCTTCTCTTTTCTCTCTAGTAAAAAAAAAAACTGATCAAGCTTGCAATTCCCCTTCTCCCCCTTGGGAGCCTCTCATCCTCTCTCCTTTTTGTATGTCTTCTCTCCTCCTCGGGAAGGTTATGGACCTATCATGTTCCTTCTTTTAGAAGGAAACTCAATTCGGTCTGGGTCTGTAAAACTCTGTGGTACTTCGGGCTGACAATTTCCTATCTACTTTGTCATACCATGCCTTCATTCATGGGGGTGTTGGATGGTTCAACCACCAGTCCTTTTCTGAGTTCCCCTTGGGGTCAGGATGAGGCATATCATTTTAGCAAGGAGAATTTTGGGTCATTTGACATAATGAACCCTCTCCATAATTTTCCCATTTATTTCCTCTAGTGATATCATGGATAGTACTTCAAGGATTCTCCCCCATAGTCAGTAGTTGGCATTCTTAACAAAATACATTTACATTGTTCACACGCCATAGCATGGAAATATTAATTTAATTATTAATTACAAGCTGGGGGAAATAGGGGTATTACAACTGGTCTTATGCAGTTTTGAGTGAGTGAGTGAAAAATGAGCTCTAGAACCTTCTATTTATACTGCTCTATCTTAACTGACTAGGCTGACTTCTCTTCATGGGGGATAATAACTCAATATTAATTATTCTATTAAGCCGACTTTTCTTCTAGGGTTATCATCCAAGTCTTTAGAGTTTCTCTTGCTTCTTGGAGTATTCTAGTCTTGTCAAAGGTTACAAGTGGAGGTTAATACCTCCCACAGCTACCATAATATAAACACTCCCTCCTAGATAGGGAGGTATTAAAAGAAATTGTCTTGATCACAAACATACCATTCAACCTGTAGCATCATCATAGCCACACAGGCTATCTCATGATCAAATCATGAGCACCAACATCACTTTCCAACTAGATAGTCTCCATGGAAATCATAATAATGCCATCCAATAGAACACAACTGTGTCTATTGATCATAGTAGTATACAACTACTATTCAGTGGTACACAACCACTCTTAGTAGCACACTGCTACTAACCAGTGGCACATAGTCACTATCAGTGGATCACATCCACCACAATAGAATACAACTATTGTCGAAAGACATATAGTCTCTACAACAATCATATCATCTAATATTAATCTACATAAAAAATATCATGATACAAATTGAGTCATGTGGGCTATTCTTCCAGTCACACCTGTGATATCTGGAAGAGCATATGCCCTTAGAATGTAAAAATATCAGTCATGGGCTATCTAGAATATTCTTCCCAATCATAGAAGAATAACTGTCCCTGATTTTTGAGCCTGGACCATTCACCTAACTAGACCATTCCTCCAGCACTGATCATAGTGCAACCTAGAGAGAATGATTCTACCCTATGGAATGCCTATCCTTGATTTTTGAACCTGGACCATTCACCTAACTAGGACATTCCTTCGGCACTAATCATAGTGCAACCTGGAGAGAATGAGTATGCCCTAGGTAATGGTTTTCCAAACCATTTCCTAAGGAAATTATTGTCCTGCACTAACCTCCAAAAGGGACCATTCTTCAAAAATTCTCAAAATTGTGAACTTTGAAAGAATGACTAACCGACAAGGCATACCATTCTACTTGAACACTACTCAGAGTGACTGCCAAGAAGAATGATTGTCCTATACCATTCCCCCACACTGGCCACAAGGGGATTCATTGTCTATGGTACATCAACAATCTATTGGACCATTTTCATTACAAAAATTATTGTCTGATCTAGACCATTTTTCGAAATGGAAAATGCATGTTCGTCAGAAATCTCAAACCACTTTCCAGACTAGAATGGAACTTCCCAACCTGGACCATTTTCTAAATTATAAAATGACTTTCCATGAATCAATAATATATATCAATGCTCCCTCCAAACCTGGGGATCCATCTCTTCCCTTTATTCTAAGGGAGTTATCTCTACGAACCCCATATTCTCCCTTAAGTACACAAACTTTATCTTGGACAGAGGCTTTGTCAAAATATTTGCTACCTACTCATCTGTGGATATATAATGGAGTTTCACTTCTCCTTCTTGGACTTTATCACAAATAAAGTAGTATTTTATCTCAATGTGTTTTGATCGGTCATGAAACAATGAGTGTTCTGATAGCCTTATACAACTTTGGTTGTCACAGTATATTACGATCAAATCTAGTACCTGATCAAATAATCCATAAATTATCTTCCTCAACCATACTTCTTCAGTACATGCCTCACATGTTGCGATATATTATGCTTCTATTGTGATGAGTGCAACATACTTATGTTTCCTATTGGACCATGATATCATAGCAGAGCCCAAACTGAAACACATCCCTGAAGTACTTCTTCTATCTTCTGCACTCCCTGCCCAATCTGAATCTGTGAATCCATGAAGTTGTATATCACTGGATGAGGTGTATCTTAAACCATAGTTTATCATCCCAAAAATATATCTTAGAACATGCTTTGCATCTATCCAGTGCTCATGTCTAGGTTCCACCTAGAACTGGCTTAAAGTGTTTACAACAAAGCATATATCTGGTCGAGTATTCACTAGATACATCAATGAACCAATCAATTACTAATATAGGGATGGGTCTACTAGATCAGAATTCCAGTCTCTTACTTTTCTTATATCTGTGGTCATAGGAGTGGCCATGGATTTGTAATCCATCATTCCAAATTTCTAAAGAATATTCATTGCATACTTTCCTTGTCCAAGGAATATTTCACCATGCTTCTACCATACTTCTAGTCCCAAGTAATAGTGCATGAGACCAAGATCTTTCATATCAAACTTAGAAGCTAATTCCTTCTTACACTAGGTGATGAGAGACTTTGCACCTGTCAAGAATAAGTCATTGACATATAGCAGTAGAATCACATGTGCATTGTTCGCAAAATTGTAGTCGAGATTTGGATTTACATGACTCTTAGAGAAACCAAGTCTTATTAAGTAATTGTTAATTATGGAATACCAAGATCTTGGAGCTTGCTTGAGTCCATAAGGGGCTTTCTCTAATCTGCAAACTTGAGTGTCTCTAGAATGTACTTTGAAACCGTGAGGTTGTTCAATGTATACTTCTTCTTCAATTTCTCCATTGAGAAAAGTTGTCTTTACATCCATCTAATGTAGACTCCATCCCATGGAAGCAACAAGAGACATAATGGATATAATAGAAGTATATCTGACAATAGGAGAAAAGGTTTTCTCCTAATATTCTCCCTTTTTCTGGGAGAACCCTCTAGTTATGAACCTTTTCTTGTATTTATTCATGCTTCTGTCTACTGCATGTTTGATCTTATAGACCCATTTCGAAGTTACCACTGATTTTTCCTTGGGTCTAGGCACGATTTCCCACATGTCATTTTTCATGATAGACTGGTATTCTTCTGTCATGAATTCTTTCCATTGTTTCTTCTGAGATGCTTCTTCAAATGTGGTGGGTTCTTCATTTATAAGTTTTGTCATACATGTTGCATAGCTGGAGAATATTTTGGGATTTTTTCTTTCTTTGAAGGTGCCACTTGGAGCTTTGAGTCTTTCTTCTTCTTGTAGAGTATCTTCAAGCCAAGTTGGACATTTTCTAGTTTTGGGTACAATGACTGATTCAATAGGTTCACATGTTTGCATCAGATGATAAAGTTGTTATGGTTCTTCATTCTGACTTTGTGGAAGACACGTGTTTTCTTCTTTAGGCTCTTCATATTCTTCTTCTTCCATTGATTCTTCTATATATTTATTGAAATCCATATTCAGATTGAAGTTTACATCTCTGTTGAATTCAATCTTATGTTTTTCTGGAATATAGATTATGTAGGCTTCGGATGATTCACTATATCCAACAAATATTCCCTTCTTTCCTGAGGGTTCTAGTTTCTTCCTTTTATCCTTGGGGATATGAATGTAAACAAGGCACCAAAATATTCTTAAGTGTTCCACATTGGGTTTCTTTCCTGAGAAGGCTTCTTATGGAGTCACATCCTTCAATATGCGATGGGGACTTCTGTTCTGAACATATATTGTTTTCATGGCTACTTCTCCCCATAAATACATGGATAAACTTTGATCATTCATTAGTGCCTTCACGGTTTCCTTAATGGATCTATTCTTCCTTTCTGCTACACCATTTTGTTGAGGGTTATGAGGAATGGTTAGCTCCCTCCCAATCCCTGCTTATTTGCAAAAGGAAACAAATTCCTTAGATGTGTATTCTCCTCCATTATCTATTCTTAAAGTCTTGATTTTCTTTCTTATGAGGTTTTCTATTTCTTCTTTGAATTATTGAAACTTGTTGAAAACTTCATCCTTTGTCTTCAAGAGGTATAACCAAGTATTTCTTGAGTAATCATCTATGAAGGTTACATAATAAAGAGAACCTCCTAGATATTTGACTGGCATCGGACCACAAACATCTGAATGTATTATAACTAGGATTTCCTTAGATATATTAATTCTACTTGAGAATGGATTCTTAACATTTTTAACAAGTTCACATCCTCTGCAAATTCCTTCATGTGTAGATTTTAGATATGGTATTCCTTCAACCATTTTCTCAAGGAAAGGTAATTCTTGATAGTTAAGATGAGCATACCTTTAATGCCAAAGTTCATTGGGATTGACTTCATCATGTATAAGAGATTCATCATTACATTCTAGTAGTCTATATAATCTTCCTTCACGAGTTCCAATAACTCTAGAATTCTCTATGCTGGAGTATCTAGACCAAGATAGTACTTCACCATCTACAAAGGCTATTATATTTCATTTGTCTTCTAGGAAAGATATATATACAGGATTCTTTTCTAAACTAGATGTAAATAAGACATTACTCAAATGGACATTGTTACCTGATTTCAATTTGATGGAGGCTTGACCAATTCCTTCGACTGGATAGGTGTTCTTGTCTCCAAGTTCTACCTTGTAGGATTTCCTCTTTTCATTCAGACTGGAGAGTCTGACCTGGTCTCCTGTCATATGCCTGGAATCTCTATTGTCAATTATCCACATGTCATCTTCAGGAGTTCTTGTAAGAGCTAAATAGTGTAGATGATCTATATTTTCATTCATGATTTTTGTTGATTGATAGATGGTCAAACTTTGACTTTGACCCAAAATATCAACCTTGATGTGTTTTCCTTTTGAGAGTGCCAATAGGTGTGTTGGACTAAGGTGCACTAGAATATCTTCTTCTTGAGTAAGGTGTTCCATCATAAGGTGTTGGGAAAGAGTTTTTAGGGTTTGCAATTGCACCTGCTAATAACCTTAGCATTAGTGCTTCAGTAACTACACCTGCTAGAAACCCTATTGAAATTTATTCAACAAGCTTGATAATCTTATGGCTTAGCTTCCTTCCAATGGTTAGACTGATTGAAGGAGGTGTGGGACCATAACCTGTTAGAAAAGTGGGTGTGCTCGTTTAACCATAAACAATATAGCAATATTGTCACCCAACCATAGGCACAAAGGCCACCCCCAAGCACCTTAACCTTGACAGAGAGAATAATCCAGGTAGAAGATCAATAACCAACCAAGGCTAATGTACCAAGACAAGATAACCAAAGACCAAGAAGAAATTCCAAGACAAAAAAAAATGAAATTCTAGTTGCAACAGCTGCAGCTGCAACTCCTCTCCAAACTTGCGCACTACTGGTATTATGCAGTTTCAAGTGAGTGAGTCACAAATGAGCTCTATCACCCTCTATTTATACTTCTCTATCTTAAATGACTAAGCCGACTTCTCTTCCTGGGGGATAATAACTCAATATTAATTATTCTATTAAGTTGAATTGAATTCTAGGGTTATCATCCAAGTCGTTAGGTTTTCTCTTGCTTCCCAAAATATTATAGTCTCATCAAAGGTTACAAGTGGAGGTTAATACCTCTCACAACTACCATAATATAAGCACCCTGTATGCTTATCCCACCTGCATGCATCCCACTTAGCATCTTTAGAGTTGTGGTAGTATTAACCAACTTGCCAGCTCATCCCTTAACTAATCGATGATCTCTTGTGCTGCTCGAGTTAATCATTCAGAATATTTCCAAATATATTCTTCTTGATTCTAGTGTGCATGCGATATCTTCTTTATTTTAGTGCACATTGTGGAACTTGGATTGGTGTGCACACCTTATTTCATCCATTTTGTAGTTGTTGATGTGCACAAAAAATTGTAGTGCGCGAACAATTGTGTTTGTGCATGCACACAATATTTATCCAAAACATTTAGGTGCCAATAAGCCCCCAACACTATTATTTGGATCATCCTCGAGCCAATGATGTCATGGAGTGAATTTGTGTTGAACTTGAAGGTATTCCAACTGAAATTGATCCATATGTCTCCACGATATTTGAGTAAGAGAAACTCATCTGTCAAGGTTGTAGTTGCACCCGAACATAGGTCTTGGAATGAGTCGAGCAATCCTCAAGGTAAGAGATGGATTTGGAATTTATTTTTCTAGAATCTCGAGATCGTTGTGTCCAAGGGTTTCTAGAGTGGTGAGTGAGATATATTTTTTAAGCGCACCATCCAGAAAGATAACCTCAAACTATACCAAGCTCTATAGCTAGAACTATGCCCAATTACTCGGTGACCTACGAGATCCTGAGGAAATGATCCATCGGCTAATACCATCATCATCCTCCCATCTCGTTAAGCTAGATGTAGAGGATGAAATAATCGGACTGTCAAACTTGGTAGAGAGGGTAACCCACAACATTGGGCTACCTGCTTCAACAAGGGTGATCATCCATGGAGATATGTGCACCAAATCCTGACTCAGAGAGCTAGAGTACTACCACAACTTCTAAGAATAGTTCAGGGAATTCTGTGGTGGTCAACTATATCTTGCTGGTAAATAAGATATTGGGACCCCTACGAAGCATTTTTTTTCGAATCTTCAACCTTCAAGAAAAACAAATCGTAGGATCCTTGGCCACCTTCATAGACTGAGAGTTGCACGCCCATGATTGTCTATTGAAACTAACCATGAGGTGGGCCCTGGGCTGGAAGACAAGGATTCAAGCTGAGACTGGAACTTTTGGTGGAAGAACAATTGACACCGCTCACTTGTCAACTAATGGAGACATGAGAGAATGAAGCATGGAGGATCTAATTGACGGATATGCAAGTGGGGATGTGTATATATAGAGTGGGTGATGACTAGAAATTCATGTTGAAATTGGGAAAAGGGATGGTTGAGGTGGATTCACACGAACCATGGAAGAAACAAAGACACATGACTGATTCCCACAAGATAGTTGATAATGGTTCTAATCCATTATACCGGTGATGTTCCTTTTGGAATGTGGTGTGATAATTGACTACGTACCTAGGTCATGTGTGATCTAGATGAATTGGATTGCTTGAACTTTTAGTGTGGTGAGGTGTTGGGTAGCTCATCCTAGTCCTATGTGAGTCCTTTGTCATATCTAGTACCTTGTACATGAGTCATAACTTCACCCACAAATGAAAAGCTTGGGATTCTGTAAAGTTGGAAATCTATCCAGTTTGTTTGTGTGATCGGATCGTGTCCTATGCTGCCAAAAAGTTTAATTATGTTGACTATGTACCTTCCTAACTATTTCACACCCTACTCTATGCCTATACTATGATAAATATGATCTAGATAAATGTTGCTAAATGGTATGTGACCCTTTCAGGCCATAGTACGCTTTCAACCTTCTCCCATTGAAAAGTCCCTTGAGAGGTTTTCCTCGCAATGTGGTTGAAATATTGGTTGCGCCAACTTCACTAATGTAGACTAGGTGAAATGGGCCCAACCAACACATTCGTAACTTACCAGGGTGTTGTAAATATTTTCTATCATATAACAACACCAGAGATTTTGGTTGCAAAATTTTGTGGTAGATGTTGTGATTGTTCCATGCCTAATGTCTCTACTTCTCGACCACCTAGATGAATCCCTCTACAAGACGATCATCCTCCAACTCCATGAGTTCATATAATCTATGCTAAAGTGACTACTCATCTGACATATTGGTAGCTATAGCAATGCATATGATGGGAACAATAAATTCGAGCAGCATGACAATTTCCTTGTCGTAAACCAACCTGAAGGGGGTATGTTTCATCATCCATTTATAGGTTTTTATATATTCCCACAATATTGTTGTAATATACTGATCTCATTCGTCACATTTCACATTACAAACTTTAGTTAAAGCATTGTCTAAAATTTTATTAAAAGCTTCAACCGTACAATTAGCTTGCAGATGATATGGTGTGCTCTTCTAGTGATGGATCATGAAATCTTGGGTGAGCTCTCGAATGGTCTCATTCAAGAACTGAATTCCTTGATCGCTCATTAACACCTCTGAGAAACCAAACCTGGTAATCACATTCTAAAATATTAATTGTGTCACCATTTCTACAGTACAATCCTTGACTAACGTTGCTTCAACCCATCTAGTCAAATATTTTGTGGATGCAATAATGTATTGTACACCTATCAGGAATGCAAGGGGATTGATGGGCCCACAAAATAAATGGCCCACTTTTCCACTCCAATGTTGTAATTAAAAACAAAGGTAGTTCATCTCGGTGGCAATGTTTTCTGATGCATTGACAGATGTCACATTATTTACAATACTCCTTGGCATCTGCGAAAAGTGAGGTCCACCATATCCTTGCATGCAAGACCTTATGCGTTGTGGCCTTGATGACATTATGAACACCTACAATACCTATTAATTTTTCAATAATCTAGGTTAAGCATATAGTTCATTTCAATTTTGCATTTGTCTTAACCATAAACAAGAATGTTGCAGCAACCAAGATCACAAGAAGAAACACCATGCACAAGAACACAAGAAGTATCCTGGGAAACCCTTCTCAACAAGGGAAGAAAACCTAGCCAAATCCTTTGCTATATTCTTCAAGAGAAACACCTTCTCCACCAATAATACTTAGCACAAAAGAGGGTGCTCAAACCCTAGAATATTAGCGCCCAAGAGAGGTGTGCACTTTTCCCAAGAGGATGTACTTTCTGAAATTTCCAAACTTGTGTGTAGGATATGATTCCACAATGGGGAATCTTCCTTTACTTATATTAGACTTGTCCTTTCAATAGAAGTGTCTATTGGCACAACAAGGCCAACCTCTCTAAGTCAAATTATAATTAATATTAACCAGATTAATTATCTTTTACATTTATTACTAATCACATTAAGGTGGGGCTAACCTGTACCCTTCACATTACAATTAGGGTTAGAAGGAAGGTATGACTCTTGAACAATATAGCAAGGGATCTGATACACCCACTAGTTCTCATCCACTAGGGTCACATTCATAGGGATGTACATATCTCTAGCTCACTGCATTACACAGAAGAACTAGTTCTTCACACATTCACCTGTGCTCATCCACAATCACGTCCACTCGACAGATCTTCTTTCCCACTGCATCTCATAGGATATTCATCTGGAGTTTCTCGTCAACTCTACTCAGAGGAGGCTAATACATCATCTTCATTTATGTTCTCATGATGATGCACCAAACACTTTGGTATTTCACACGTTCACCTTGTGCTCAGCCACAAGCACATCTAACTCAACAGATTTCCTTTCCCACAGGATAATCATCTAGAGTTATTCTCAACTCTCTGAATGGAGGAGGTCATCTCTAAGTTCCATCTCTGTCTCAGATAGGAACGACGTACCCTTCTTAGGGTCTTTCTCTCAGGTTTGTGAGCTGGAGAAAGTCTCACATAGATGAAATGATCCACATCTCATAGGTTTGTAAGCTGGAGAATGTCTCACATAGCTGCAATCATCAACACTCCCTCTCAGCTAGGGAGGCATTTTCCACTAGGCCAATTCTCTCACGGAAATACTCAAACTTTGTCTTAGTAAGTGGTTTGGTGAAGATATATGCAATTTGTTCATGAGTAGAAAGATATTGCACATGAACTATCTTCCTCTGCACCATGTCTCTGATATAGTGATACTTGATTTCAATGTGTTTTGATCTATCATGAAACACTGGGTTCTCAGAGAGATTTACACAACTCTGGTTATCATAATGAATAGTAGTAGGATCCATCTCATGATTGAATAAGTCAGTCAGAATTTTTCTAAGCCATACTGTTTCACGAACTTCCACACTCAGTGTAATGTAATCTGCCTCTACGGTGCTTAAAGCCACAGAGCTTTGTTTTCTGCTACACTGGGAAACCATGGCCGATCCTAAGGTGAAGCAACAACCGAAGGTGCTCTTCTATCTACTGCACTTCCTAGCCAATATGCATCAGCATATCCTTCCAGGCTCAAGTACACATTGGATGCATATCTCAGTCCATAACCAATTGTTCCTTGTAAGTATCTCAATACATGTTTTGCAGTTATCCAGTGTGTATGTTTTGGTTGGCTCATAAACTGACTAAGCACATTTACTGCATAGAAAATGTTTGGTATGGTGTTAACCAAATACATCAAAGATCCAATCAATTGTTGGTATAAGTGTGGATCTACATCTCCTTAATCAGTATCACTTATTTTATTTAAATCCATTACCATTGGAGTATGCATGGATTTGCATTCTGTCATACTGAACTTTTTCAGTATCTCCATAGTATATTTTCCTTGACTTAGGAAAATCTCATATGTTATCTGCCATACTTCTAGTCCCAAGAAATAATGAATCAAGCCCAAATCCTTCATTTCAAATTTAGCAGTCAATGCTTGTTTGCATTCAACAATGCATCTCTCTGAACCGGTGAGGAAAATATCATCCACATATAACACCAAAATCATACACTCATTGCCATCAATGTGATAATACAAGTTTGGATCAGCAGTACTTTTGTTGAAGCCCAAACTCATCAAAAATCCATCCTTTTTCTCGTACAAATCAAGTGGTGCTTTCTTTAGACCATATAGAGCTTTCTTCAACCTGCATACATGAGATTTTTCATTGTGTACAACGAAACCTTCTGGCTTCTCAATATAAAATTCTTCCTCAATTTCACCAATGATAAAATTTGTCTTTACATCCATATAATGTAGCTTCCAACCCATGGAAGTAGCTAGCGCAATGATATATCGGATGGAGGTATATCTGGATATTGGTGCAAAAGTCTCGTCATAGTCAACTCCCTCTATTTGTGAAAACCCTCTGGCCACAAATCTTGCTTTGTATTTTCAATTCTCCCATCAACATCATGCTTGATTTTGTAAATCCATTTGGAAGTCACAACGGACTTTCCCTCTAGTCTTTGAACAACATCCCATACATCATTTTTTAATATAGATTGACATTCTTTAGTCATGGCATCTTTCCATACTTTTTCACCTGAATATTCTCCATTAAAAGTTGGCTCTGAGTCAATAATGTGGGTCATGTCTGAAAGGTAGCTTGAGAATCTCTTTGGTCTCTTGCTTTCTCTGGTTGTTCCTTGTGGGGATTTATGACCTTCTACTTCTTTTAGAGTTTTTCGGGCCCAAGCAGGCCTTTTATGTACAAGTGTAATATCTCTGGGTAATTTTCTTGGAGAAACTAAATCTGCTGGAGCAACTGGATCAACTGGAGCTATTGATTCATCTGGACTAATATCTATCTCCCTATGAACTTCTGAAAGGGGAGAATGTATTTTTTCACTATCAATTTCCATCTGAGCTTCTATGGATTTCTAGAAGGCTACTTCTTCTTCAAAGGTAACATGTCTTCTTACTTCAATTTGTCTCTGACCTAGAATGTGGTCACGATGCACTTTTGAGGATTCACTGTATCCTAAAAATGTATCCTTTCTTCCTGAAGGTTCTAGTTTGGATCTATTTTCTTTGGGTACATGAATATATACTGGACATCCAAATATTCTAAAGTGTTCGATCTCAGGCTTCACTTTGGTGAATGCTTCTTCTAGAGTAATGTTCTTCAGGATCTAATGAGGACTTCAGTTTTGAACATATACTATTGGCATACATGATTCTTCCCATAGAGTCATAGGTAGACTCTGATCATGTATCATTGCTTTAGTTGCCTCAATGATAGTTCTTTTTTTCCTTTCAAAAACCCCATTTTGTTGAGGGTTGTAAGGAACTGTGAACTCGCTCTTGATTCCTACTTCAATACAAAAACTCTTGAATTATTTTGAGGTGTATTCTACTCCATTATCTGATCTTAATATTTTTATTTTTCTTCCGATCTGGTTCTCAATCTGAGCTTTGAATTCTTGAAATTTTGCAAGGACTCCATCCTTGTTCTTTAGAAAGTAGATCCAAGTTTTCCTTAAGTGATCATATATGAAGAGTATATAGCATAAGTACCCATTTAGAGATTAAACAATCATTGGCCCACATACGTTTGAATGTATCAAGTCCAAGATTTCCTTGGATCTATTTCCACTTCTTGGAAAGTATCCTCTAAAATCTTCTATGGCATAACTCACTCAAGTTGATAGTGTCATGTAATAAGGCTTGGACTGGTTTGATGGTCAATTTGTACAAGCATTTTTCTC
Source organism: Picea engelmannii (assembly GCA_009831015.1). Lineage (NCBI taxonomy): Eukaryota > Viridiplantae > Streptophyta > Pinopsida > Pinales > Pinaceae > Picea > Picea engelmannii. The sequence goes on along the minus strand of ML829820.1, from coordinate 111,923 downwards.
GGACACCAATTACCTTGGAAGAGATTATATGAGAGTCTTTGTTTCATGCAAGATCTCTTCCTTCTAAGAAAGTAATTTTGTAGCCTTTCTCTTCCAAGGCCGAAATAGAGACAAGGTTTCTCTTCATTAGGGGTACATATAGTACTTCTTCTAATTTAAGTTGCATATAAGAATATAGTTGGAAGGTGGAAGTTCCAACTCCTCTCACATTGTATCTGGCATCATCTCCAAGAACAACATGTAGATGTGTCTCTTTCTCAACGAAATGTGTTAGATGATTTCTAAGTCTGGTCATGTGCCTGGAGGCACCACTGTCAATTAGCCAAGTATTGTCATTCATAGGAACCATACCTGAGAGTGTTGAGATGTTGATGTCTTCATTCCTTTGAGGTATTGTCTTCCTGGAACTGATCTTGCTTGAATCATCAAGCTTGCATCCCAACATGTTTTTTCTCATCTTCACAAACCCTTGTCAACTAGACTAGAAAACCTAACGGCTAGGCTAGGCTATCACTTTTAGGTTTTGTTGGTCTTATGACTGCCAACAACAAGCCTTGAAAAATATGATATCCCTGGTAAGCTGAGGATCTTCTTCAAGGAGTTGCAGAAATACGATTCTAAACTTTTTTGCAGAAATTGGCAAAACCCTAGAAACCCTAGGGCCAAAAAATCAAAATGCTCAGAAATTCATTCTGAGACTTGTTGGAGGTGCGTTGAAGGAGTTCGTACACACCTATGTCATTTTTATCCCTAGCATCCAAGTTTTAAGTGTTGAAAACCCTCGAAAGAGTAGGTCATATGGAATTTATGGAAACCCTAGGAGGGTCGTACGGTTTCTGCAGAAGTGAGAGAGAATGGTTGGAAAGTGTTTGTGTAATGGGATATTCAAGACCTATGCTATGATACCATGTTGATTTTTCAGTAATCTAGGTTAATCATATAGTTCATTTCAATTTTTCATTTGTCTTAACCATAAACAACAATGTTGCAGCAACCAAGATCACAAGATGAAACACCATGCACAAGAACACAAGAAGTATCATGGGAAACCCTTCTCAACAAGGGAAGAAAACCCAGCCAAATCCTTTGATATATTCTTCAAGAGAAATACCTTCACCACCAATAAGAATTATCACACAAGAGGGTTCTCAAACCCTATAAGACTAGTGCCCAAGAGAGATGTGCACTTTTCCCAAGAGGATGTACTTGCTGAAATTTCCAAACTTGTGTGTAGGATATGATTCCACAATGAGGAATATTCCTTTACTTATATTTTACTTTTCCTATCAAGAGAAGTATCTATTGGCACAACAGGGCCAACCTCTCTAAGTCACATTATAATTAATATTAACCATATTAATTATATTTTACATTTATTACTAATCACATTAAGGTGGGGCCGACCTGTACCCTTTACATCACAATTAGGGTTACAGGTAGGTCTAACTCTTAAACAATATAACAAGGGATCTGATACATCCACTAGTGCTCATCCACTAGGGTAACATCCATAGGGATTTCTATATCTCTGGCTCACTGCATTACACAAAAGAACCATTTATTCACACGTTCACCTGTGCTCGTCCACATGCACATCCACTCGATAGATCTTATTTCCCACTGCATCTCACAGGAGAGTCATATGGAGTTTCTCATCAACTCTGCTGCTGAGAGGAGGCTAATACATCATCTTAATTTTTGTTCTCATGATGATGCACCCAGCACTTTGGGATTTCACACGTTCACCTTGTGCTCAACCACAGGCACGTCCAACTCAGTAGATCACCTTTCCCACAGGATAATCATCTGGAGTTCTTGTCAAATCTTTGAATGGAGGAGGTCATATCTGCGTTCCAAATCTGTCTCAGATAGGAACCATGTACCCTTCTTAGGGGCTCTCTTAGGTTTGTAAGATGGAGAAATTCTCACATAGCTGCAATTATCCACATCTCACAGGTATGTAAGCTGTAGAATGTATCACATAGCTGCAATCATCAACAATACCTTCATGCGTTTCATACAATATTGTATCTCTCTCATTCTCTAAGATACACCTACACAAAATTCCATCAACCCTAGCTTGTATAATTTCACTCCAATCAACTAATAGTCAACATTGTCAATCACTAGTTGGCGACATTGGGCATGTGTATACTCAGTTGGGGCCTCTCCTAAAGTGATAAATTCAGATCTTGATTAGTTGATCAGGAGCCGCCTCTAATAAGAAATTTTTTTCATCATGGATTTCATCGTCGAGGCTCCGACCAGCTTCTCCGGACTTGATCCGTGAAAAATGATCTAGTTCAAAATTATATTTTCCAGGTTTGACAACCACCTTAAACTTAGATTCTTGCAAGAGAAACAACCAATGAAATATTGTCCCCCCCAACACTATCTTGTTGACCAAATATTTTAGTGTTGAATGGTTAGTAAATAATTTGAAAGGGGTTCCCAGTAAAGAGTGTCAAATATTTTTCCAGGCATATACCATAGCTACGCCCTCGCGCTCAGTCATTGTATAATTCTTTTCATAATTAGAAAGGTTTGCGACTGGAAAAGTAAACTGGGTGATCAATATTCCCTTCGCCAAGTCTGCAAGAACTTCTCTGATCCAAGTGGATATCAGTGGCCACCCACCTTTTCCAAATGGCTCAAAACAGTTTTCTGACCATTTTGGCAATTTACTATTTTTAGCAGGTTTTAACTTCCGGGGCCATTTTGAGGGCCCAAATGAAGGTTTTTCGAGATCGAGGTTCTCAATTAGAGTTGAAGGAATTATTTATCCCCCAAAATGAATCTCCTCGATGATACCTTTCCAACGAGCTATCACACGCCTAAAATGAAGATCGTATGCAAAAGTTATGACCCCGGGAAGTTGATGTACTCACTTACCCAAACGGGGCCCACATGACTTTTGGCGCTTCATCTCCTAGGGTTAGGTTTTTGGATGTCTAGGAATTTTGGCATTCTCATTTATTGTAAAAGGTCCTTCAGAGCCTCATTTTAATCATCTTCTTGCGAATGCGAGTAGCCTTCACATCTCTTCTCAGAGATAAGCTGCCACCATTCTAGCGAGTCTTCCACTCTGTATTTTTACAGTCTCTGTACATTTATCTGATTAATAAAAATCGTGTATTACTGTATATCTGTGTTTATGGTTGCATATATGATACATTTATGTTATATTATTGAATATCTGCAATATCTATGTGCATTTATTTATTATATCTCCACTCTCATTTCGTGCCGAAAATAATCCGGATCACTGGTATCAGAGCAGGTTGCTCTTGATCGTTTTTCAGTGCATGTCCCCGACAAGGTACGAATATAGAAAGTCGGGTCTCGAGCTTGTCTCTCTTGAAGACAATCGCTCTCACACACCCATTAAACCCTCAATAGCGGAAGAAAAGAAAAACGACGGAGCAGACGATCCTATCAATCTGTTGCTTGAGAAAGCTCTCACGCGACAGAGGGATGAAATGATGGAGAATTTTGCCCACATCCTTCAATGCCTACCGATAACATCAGGCACATCTTCATCAAGCGACCACTTTGGAGGCACCTCGCCTTTCAAGGTACAAGTTAACTTTGATATTCTTTTATTTGAAGGACAGATATATGCAGAAGCCCTAGAAAAATGGTTAACTCTGCTAGAAGGTTATTTCTCTGTTCACAATTTTTACGACAAAGAAAAGATCACCTCCGCACTCCTTAAATATCTCCCTCATGTCAAACATTGGTGGGAAAATTACTGGGAGCAAAGTTCCACAAAGGAGTCTATAATATATGGGGCCGATCCCACTTGGGATTTTTTTGTGGATGCGATAAAGGAACAATATTACCCTGTTGGCAACTATGAGGACCAGTACATGAGATGGACCACACTGTGGAAAGAGAGGGGCCAAGCAGTTCCGGATTTCACCAATACCTTCCATACCTTGCGCACCAAGCTGGGTATCAAAGACTCCGAGTGACATTTGGTTCTGAGATACCATGGGGCTCTACACAGATACATCCAGACTGAAATGGATTTTCTGGACATCTCATCACTTGGTACTGCTTATCGATATGCTGTTAAAATTGAGCAGAAATTTAAGCACCAAAACAAACGGGAGTTTGGGTATGCAAATCCGCAACAACCAAAGCATGACAAAGATGGCCCTAACAAACAGTTCCCTAAAAACCAGTCCAAGACACAGGAAAAGAAGGGTCATGGGAAGACAAAGAAGGACACCGGAAAATGGTGTGATTTCCACAAAAGCCCCTGGCACAACACCGATGAATGTCGTTCAAAACAGTCATTGGTGGTCGATATCAAAGACAAGGAGCCGAACCCTGATTCAGAATCTGATTTTGAAAATACTGGTAAAGGACAAATCATTGACGCAGACCCCATTGTTGTTGTCGCGACTGCAGCAATTCAACCAGAAGAACCAACAGATCCTGAAGAGGGGGAGCGCCTTTTTCATTCACAGATGTGGGTGAAGGGGACCCCACTGCATTTTATTTTTGATAGCGGAAGCCAGAAAAACCTCATCTCAGCAGAGGTCATCAAACAGTTGGGATTGTCAACAACACCACACCCGTAGCCATACAACATCGGGTGGCTTCGAAAAGGACAAGATCTTTGTGTCAACCAATAGTGTTGATTGTCATACGGCATCCAACTCTTCAAGGATGAGGTATTATGTGATGTTTCCCCACTGGATGTCTGTGATGTTCTCTTGGGCCAACCATATATGTGGAGACGCCATGTTGTTTATGAGTCTCGACCCCGTAGTGTCATTGTTACTTTGGGGGGTCATCTCTACAGAATACCAGAGGTAGTTCTGACTATTGTTCCACCTAAAATGTGTCGCAAGGTAGTATCTGATACTGCAAAATTTAGCTTCTTCATAATCTGTTCAAAAGGAGAACAAAAGGACACTGCAACCACTACAGCCTTGCCCCAAGTACCTTCTATCCAACAGAAGCAGGTCGACAAGGTTGCATCAAAGTGAAAAGATTCCTTCTGCACATCGTCCTCTCATGTATCTCGACTTGTTGAGCAGCCTCAACTGCAACAGGTTCATGAAATATTTCCACAAACTAAGCAGCGCGACGTCTCCAGCAAGACAAGCAGCTCACCAAGATGCAGATTCAACAAATGCTTTTCCCTCTCCCCTGAGAACTCAACGCAATGGAGACCATTGCTTCATAAGGAGGGAGGATTGATCCAGGTGGAGATCGGTGGCCACCCACCTTTTCCAAATGGCTAAAAACATTTTTCTGACCATTTTGGCAATTTACTATTTTTAGCAGGTTTTAACTTCCGGGGCCATTTTAAGGGACCAAATGAAGTTTTTTTGAGATATAGGTTCTGAATGATATTCAAAGGAATTATTGAACCCCCAAAATGAATCTCCTCGATTATACCTTTCCAACGAGCTATCACACGCCTAAAACGGAGATCGTATGCAAAAGTTACGACCCCGGGAAGTTGATGTACTCACTTACCCAAACAGGGCCCACATGACTTTTGGCGCTTCATCTCCTAGGGTTAGGTTTTTGTTTTTGGATGTCTAGGACTTTTGGCATTCCCGTTTATTGTAAAAGGGCCTTCAGAGCCTCATTGTAATCATCTTCTTGCGAATGCGAGTAGCCTTCACATCTCTTCTCAGAGATAAGCTGCCACCATTCTAATGAGTCTTCCACTCTGTATTTTTACAGTCTCTGTACATTTCTCTGATTAGTAGAAATCGTGTATTACTGTATATCTGTGTTTATGGTTGCACCTATGATACATTTCTGTTATATTATTGAATATCTGCAATATCTCTGTGCATTTATTTATTATATCTCCGCTCTCATTTCATGCCGAAAATAATCCGGATCAATCTCCCAGTGCAATGGAAGAAGCATCTATGTGAACATGAAATATCTTGGACCAATCTAAGAAGACCATAATCAACACAATGACGATTAGAGGAAATTTCAACTTATAATGGGCCTCCTAAGGAAAAATCAATAAAATTATAAAATAATGCCATGTAGACATTTTATATTACTATTTCACTTTTATTGAAGTTGTCCATGATTATTTCACTTTTATCAAATCTTCCCATGAAATAACCATATAATAATAATGAAGAAACTATATAATGTTGAATGAATTAATAAATTAATTAAAATAATATATATTGATTAATATGAATTAGTTAATATGAAATAATAAATATTTTATATGATGATGATTAACGTCCACTAAGACCAAATTGTTCTATCGGACCTTAAGATGGTAAGTGATTACTTGCAATTATTTAGAATTTGTTTATGTGCTCGAAAATCATTAAGAGAAGCTTTTCAAGATAACCATACTTTTATTGAGTTAAGATGTTAGGAAGGTTGGTAGTGTGACAAATATTTTGAAAATGAGATCTAATATGGGTATAGGATGGACAATCTAAGAGAAAGTGATTTTCATCTTCAAACTTCTTAGTGTCACAAAGGTGATACACTCTTTCATCCCATGGTGTTTTAGGAATTGACCAATGCCCAGTTTTACTATGGAGCTCGTGAGAATTTGTTCTTATCTTAGCAATGATTTTTTTTTCTTTACACTTGGAAAAACAGATAGATAATTTTGATCTTCTAGATTAAGGTTGATTACATCTTTATAATACCTTAATTTTCTTTTTTCCTCTAACTCTTTATCACACCACATTTTCTCCTTAAAATTTGATTTGACGTTTTTTTAATAGTATCTTTATTATGCAAAATGGTGTCTTCCATGATTCCTGAATAGTTTAGCCAAGACCAAGCATCTTTATGCCATCCTTGCTTGAGTTGATGGTGGTTATGACTCGATTTTGAAGCAATTTTAGGAAGCCTCTTGTCTTCCATGTTGTTTAACTTGTTCTTATACATTAGGTATCTAGTCATAGCCATGCTCTCAATGGGGGAGAGGCTTGTTTCTAAGAGGAGGATGGGATAGGGCGTATTTCCTTTAATTTTGAGATTATAGATTATAAAATTCTTTTGTATTTGCTCTATCTTTCTCCAAGATTCACGAGAGATACTACAGCCCCAGACTTCACATCCATAAAGAATAGCAAGTGTAACAAGAGTCTAAAAGATGAGTTTCTTCTTATCCCAACTCCAAAGATCATCTGATTTACAATTGTTTTCAAACCCATAATAATCTTTCCATCCCCCAATAATCCTTTTCTCAATGCTACAATTCCAATTGAGCTTGCGGTGAATATAAATTCCAAGATATTTGTATGAAGTCACTTCCTCCAAGTTGTTGTTGTCATATACAAAGGTATCATAAGAGATCTTATTGCATTTAATAATCATGACCTTAGTCTTATCAATATTAACAATCATACCCATATTGGAGCAAAAATCCTTGAGGATTCTTAGTTGGTTTTCAAGATCATGGGGACTCCTTGCCATAAGAACAATATCATCAGCATAAAGAAGAAGATTGATGACTATACCGGTGAGAGTAGGGCTGACACAACCTACTTTTTCCAAACAATCTTCTAACTTGTCAATGTATATGCCAAAAAGGGTAGGGGACAAGGGACAACCTTGTTTGACTCCGACATTGTAGTTAATCTCTTTTGACTAGCCCTCGGTGTTTTTAAACTTAGAAATAACGTTCTCATACATCCTTATTGCAGCAACCCTCAACTTGAGAGGCATTTTTATCTCTTCCAACCTATTCCAAAGGTTTTTTCCTAGGAACCATGTCAAAATATTTTATAAAGTCAACAAAACAACAAAAAAGATTGGTTTTAGTATTATGGAACTCCTCTGCAATGATCCTAGAGGTAACAAGATGGTCCACAGTTGAATGATATCTCCTAAACCCAACCTGGCCTTTATCTCTTTTACCGTGACTTTCTAGCCAAAGGCTAATCTTCTTTTCCAAACTAATTCCATAAAGCTTGGCTAAAATTGGGCTAATCATAATGGTCCTATAATTAGAAAGAATGTTTCTATGCCCGTTTTTAAAAATAGGAATAATGAGGCTTTGCTTCCAGGGTTTAGGGAAACCTTGGTTGACTGCTAAATTAATGAGCTTGTGTATGTGAGGGATAAGGATTGGCCCTCTGATTTTAAACATTTCATCTTGGTAGCCTTCAATGTCCTTAGCTTTCCCATTTGCAAGCCACTTAACCCCGAACTCTATGTCATGTAAAGAAAAAACTTCTTCCTTTGTAGGGACAATAGGAATGGTGTCCATGGCATTAGGGAACTCGTAAATACTTATAAGGTAGGAATTTCGGTCCTTTAATGGAATGCTATTATTTTCTTTAGTATTGTGTTTTAGAATTTGACTCCAGAACTTCTTAGGATCCATCTTATATAGTTGTGAAAGTTGTTCTTTCCTTTTATTGATATGGTATCTTTTTTTCCTTTTAATTAGGGCTTTGTACATATTTATCTTATCAAGTTTTAAGGACTCATTAGAAGCATCCCTAATGGATTTCCTAGAAAGTTTACATTCTTTATCATACCTAATATATATATGAATTTGTAACACACCCACTATCATAATTTAAAAAAAAAAATCAGATTAATCTCCCTCAAGTGAGAAATCTCCAGAAAACCGGCATTTGTGAAATACCAACCCCTGGTGAAATATCGGAATTCGGGGTTTCTAATGTCAAATTCATTCACCCCTATGACTCGCGTTCCTCCGAATTCCTATGCGCTCCTCACGCATTAGCTCCCCAGGACAAGCCTGTGGTTCACTGCCTTTACAGCCGTGGTCTTACCTCCTTTTGGGGCAACTCCTATCAGAGTTTCGGGTTTCCTGATGTCGCAATTCACGAGTCCTTGGAACTCGCGATTCTCCGATCCCCGATATGCCCCTAACGCATTAGCCCTCTAGGCTAGCTCCATTCTCATGTGACCTTCTACCATATGTCCACCACTCTATAACTACCCATCGGGGTTTCGGGGTTTATAATGTCGCGATGCACATGCATTCGCAATTCCGATTCCCCGATCCCCGATGCCACTTGGCGTGAATTCACGGCCAAGCTTGGTCTTCCGACATTTGTCCCTTGTTCCGGCGCCTATGGCCCACACTCCTTATGATGGCGTGGAGTCACACCTGTCGTCCACTGGAGTGCTATAACTAGGGGACCGTCGCATTTCGGGATTTCGCGATTCCTCCTGTCGTGAGTTTCTTGTCATCGAGAATCCCGAATTGCCGAACCCCAAACCCTCGGGATCTTCTGACATGCCTCCTCGTCATGAACGGCTCAGATCTCATCGGGAAATCACGGGTCGCGATGTCCTGATGCACAATTCCCTTACCATCGAAAACTCCGATGAACAAAACTCCGAAGCCACCCGATCCTTTGCCACCTGTCCTCGCGGACGGACGGCCCGGATTGATTCTCGGGGTTTCGGGACTTATGAGGTCTTGGTCCTCATGGCCTCGAGAACTCCGATTTTCCGATGCGTCAAACTCCGATAGCGTCGTAAACTCCGACACTTGTCCCTCAGATGGACGACTCAGATCCTATCGGTAAATCGCGGATCGCGATTCCGGATGGAAAGAGTTCTATGTATTCAAAAACCCGATATGTCGATCTCCGACTCCCTCGGATCTCTCGCCACGCGTCTCCGCTAATGGACGGTCCCGATTGTATCGGAGTATCACGTTTCGCGACTCCCTTGTGCATGAGACTCTTGTCTCCGGATACCCCGATTCTCCGATTTTAGACTTCCTCGGATCTTCCGATCACTTCCTCATACGCCCACCCCAGTGCTTAACCCTGCGCAGCTTCTCCAAATCCATCAGCTGACGGGTAATTTGGACCGAGATATAATGGTCTAGATTCGTTTCCTTTGAATCTTGGGCTCTATGATCCCCATTTTCTCATTGCTCACGATGATGGAGGACATGGGCAAGGTATGTAACGCCTGCGTTACTTTCATCTATCTAATGGTCGTGAGCGACTATGGTTCCTCCGACGAGATCTCATCCGTCGACTTGTCACTCCTCACAACACTACTACCTGGGAACCTTAATGAGATCGTTCCTCCTCGTGCAGGGTTAATAAGGCCTGTGCGTTCGAATCCTTATTCTGGGTTCGGGGTGAACCTTTCCGAGGAGGGAATCTCTGTGAAGAGATTCTTACCGGGTCATTTCTGGGGGCGGATAAAGGAAGACAACTTCCCGAGAATGGCTAGGCACGATTGGCTTCATTTTATCAACGTACGTCGTGCGTGGTATCCTTTGTGATAAGCATATATAAACTTATTCATATCAAGCGTAACGTGAACACTCTCATGCTGCAATCCTTTACAATTTCACAGCTCCATGAGCTAATATCTACTCCTTATCATCAATTAATACACAGACATTTCTACACAGGAAAACATGTACAATTCCATAAGTCTATGAACATATGTGACAGCATATAAATTCCAGATGCAATATGGGCAAAACACTTATCAGAAGTAAGTTCAGCAATGGAAGCGACTGCTGAGAGGGGTGCTCGTTTCCACCCAACCGTAGGCATAGCGACTCCAAAAGGATGTACCACTAGCCACCCCCGAG